>JAWNPM010000152.1:0-14035 GCA_035047505.1 Drosophila parthenogenetica | reverse complement strand
ATTTTATTATTATCTTAACAACATTAGTGGATTGGAAAATCTTAATACTAGCTATATCTAACAAGTCAGTTACTGTTGTCCTGTGAGCTCGTTCATGAGGACCGACTCAAGATCAGCGTGGTCAAACACGTTTGGATTGATAATATTCGATTTTGCCAACGTGATAGTCAGCATGAGATTTGCTATTTCATTGGTGAGTATTCTATTGCGTGCCAGCAACGTTTCATACAGATGTGCGGTGTACGTTTGTTCGGTTTTGGCTATTTTTAAGATTTTGTTAACCGTGTCGGTCAGTAAGTTGATCTTTGTCTGAGTTCTAGAGTTCATTTCTATTTGCATATTGTTTGTTCTTATTAGTTCTGCCTCGGTCATTTTAATGTCCTCCAAAGTCCTGTGCGTCCGGGCGTACCCGCAACCCACTTAAGGGCCGTACCTAAGAAATCAAGGCTCCTTGCATGACGGTGATGTACCTCGAGAGCGGATAGCATGTCCTGTAAGTGTCCCGTGTCCACCTCCAATAGCTTTCGCATATGGGAGTGTGGGAACATGTCCGTCAGTTTCCTTGTCTCGTCGATCATTCGAGAAAATTCAGAAAGGTTGATTGCATTGTCTTAGAAAGTCATAGTCGGCCCAAACTAGTACGTTTCCAAATCCATAATGGGTATGTCCCCCGAATTGGAATAGTCCCCAACTATCCGTGCCGTCACCGTCCCCGAGTGTTAAAGAGTTGAGGTCGCGTACAACCTGTAACGTAACGTAATCGGTCTGTGAGGTCGCTCTTAAATTCTACAACTTATTTACTAATTTATCGAAGGTTGTCCTTGTGGATCACCCTCCCCTTAATGAGGACTGTTGTCCCCAAGTCCGCTTCTACTCTTTCCTCTGTGCAAAGTGGGGGAGCTTGTTCCCTAGTCGCCTGTTTGTTTTGAGGAACTTTCTCGCCGACATCGAACACCCTGTTTTGTCTGCCTAATAGTTGCATCTGGAGTTTTGCGCTAACTGCGCTTTTTCTACTCTCTCCCTATAGTGTATGCTGAGTCGCCTGCGAGCTATCATACAAAATGTCTATGGGCTTTTTCCTGGTCACCGAATGTATCGACCTGTTGTACTCTATTGTAGCGTGCATTATTAGTTCGACCGTATTGTTTATACCTCTCCTGTAACTTGGAGGCATCTGGCTATCTCTGCGAGTGTGCTATGAAAGCGCTCAGCTTGCCCGTTGGACGTGCTGTGTAATGGTGGAGCGTTTACTATGTTAACACCGAAGCTGTTAAGGAGTAATGCTGTTAAACCATTGTTCTCTGATTTTAGCGCTGGTTCGTTATCGCAATACACTTGTTTTGTTTGCGGAAAAATGTTCATCAAGCGCGAGAGTAAAGGCGGGATGAGGTCCTCCAATAATTGCGAGACACTATGTGCTGGACCACCGCGAATTTAGAATGCTTGTCAATGCATGTAAGAAAAAAGTTTGCGGTCTGTAGAGAATATGTCAATGTGTAACATTTCTACCACTCAAGAAGGTACTGGCGTCTGGCCGAGTTCCTGTTTTTTAGGAGTGTTGACAATTTAGAACTATCTCATTCGCTAATTTGGTCATTTTAGGAAAGTAATCGTCCGACAGAACTTCCCTACTGGGAAAATTGTTCTACAGCTCTCCAATTCTGTACAGCTGCAGTACAGAATTATTCTGAATTAGGGACTGCTTCCTCGGTCAATCGGAAAATGCTCAATAGGGTTTTTACGTTTTACTAGTGCGAATTTCCCGCTGCTCTGTTCCGCTTGCAGTTCACACATTTTTGTAAACTTTTTTTCTAAGATTGCGCTGTTGGTTTTGCTGCTTTAGAACTTGTAGACGCCTAAAAAGAAATTCCCGCAAACAACAAAACTGCTAAACTCCCAAATCCCATTGAAATTTTTATATATCTGGCTGTTGGTTTTGCTGCTCACTTTAAGTTTAAAGTACAAGTGCGAAAAACCCGCACATTGTTAATGTCTTATTTCACAAATTTCTGATATATTTTAACAGCCTAACATATAAGAATTGCTGCTAGGAATAATTATTACATCGAATTACTAATAAAATGATTAAAGTTATTATTATATTTACATTAATAATATGTATGAAATTACAAGAGAAGTCGTTTATTAATGTTAGTATCATAATAACATTAAAATAACAATAAATATTATTAATTTCTATTTATTGAAATTGTAATTTTAGCTATTGTAAGATATTTAGTTTATGTTTAACTCGATATTAGATGTAAGAGCTATCGATAAGTCTCCCAGAGTTGTAATGCGCCTAATCGTTGGTGCAACCCTACATTGTTTTAGTATTTTAGTATTTTAAGTGTGTAAGCGTTTTCGGTATCGGGTGACCATGAAGGAGGGTCACATTGATTTCCTTTTTCCGGTCTTCTGATTCTGATGAGAAAACAGACAAGACGTGAAATACGATACCAAATAAAAATCTATTCAATATCGATACATCTTGCTAAAATTCTCGTGTTTTATAAAACATTACAGCTCAGAAGTGGGATTACCCCGCAATCAAAGTTTTATTAAAGTGAATATGGGTACGAAAGAAGACCTAAACAAAATGTTGCGCGCACGCGGCATAGAGGTGCCGCAGTCAGCAACGGTGGTCCAGCTGCGCCGTCTGCTCAGCGAGGCAATGGGAAAGGAAACGGAGACATCACAGCCACCAACGCTGGAGGAGCTGGCGTCAAGCGCCGAAGTGCGAAACGTAAGTTTATCGACGTCCCGCAGAGCAGCCACATCTGCGGCGGCCCGTGCCCAAGTGTCTGCTGTTGCCTCGCCGTCTGCTGCTGTCCCCTCATTGGGTAATTGCTCACCTGCTGCCACTACTGCCTTATCTGCTGTTCCGTCAACTGCTGTTCCATCGTCTGCTGTTGCGTCGTCCGCTGCTGCCTCACCTGCAATCCACTCACATGCTGTTGCTGCGGCCTTACCTGCTGTTCCGTCGTCTGCTGTTGCGCCGTCTGCTGTTGCGTCGTCCGCTGCTGCCTTACCTACAATCCACTCACCTGCTGTTGCTGCTGCCTCACCTGCTGTTGCGTCGTCTGCTGCTGCATTGTCTGCTGTTGTATCGTCTGCTGCTGCTGTGTCGTCTGCTGTGTCACCTGCTATCTACTTACCTGCTGCTGCTGCGTCGTCTGCTGTTGCCTCGCCTGCATCTTACGTACCTGCCGCTTCCGCTTTACCTGCTGCTGCCGTACTGAATCCTGCTGCGTGCCCGGCTGATTCCGCCAACCGTTCTGGCGTGTCTACGCCTGGATGGTCGGGACAGGGCACACTCGGGCCGGAGCTAGCCCGGCAAATGGAGGAGTTTAGGAAGAAGAAGGAGCTCCTTTTGCTGCGGTGCGAGGTGGCGGAACTAAGAAATATGCTAGCAGCCCAGCCGAGCCAACCAGGCCAGCCCAGCCAAGGGAGCCCGATAAGAGATGTGAGCGCCATCGAGACGATGGTGGCGCGATTCTCGGGCGATAACCAATATGATGTCCGCAAATGGCTCACCGACCTGGAGGATGCGTGCGCCATGCTGGGTCTGGACCGGGAGACTCGGTTCCTGGCTTGCCGTCGGATGTTGGAGGGCACCGCGCTTATGTTCCTGCGAACTGTTCGTACGTCGTGCTATGAGGACTTGAAGGAGGTCCTGATAGAGGAGTTCGGGCGAACACACGGAATCGACGAGGTCTATGCGGCATTGCGCAACCGGCATCGGAAGCCCGGAGAGGGGTATTTCCGGTATATTATAGAAATGCAGGAGATTGCGATGCACCAGGAGGTGCCTGAGAGAGACCTCGTCGATTTCATCATCGACGGCCTGCAAGACAAGTCCCAGGCGGTAAGTACGCTGTACCCCGCCCGCACCGTAAGGGAGCTGAAGGACCTCATGGTCCGCTACGAGAGGAGGACGGCGGCGGTGGGAGCGGCCGCCAAGCCGGAGGATCTAACATCAATCCGGTGCTATAACTGCTCTGGATTCGGACACTATAAGAGCGCGTGCCCGAAGCCATTCGGGTGGATCGGGTGGATCCTCTCCAAGAGGTAAGTGTTGCTTTTGCGGTACAGCGAGAGTGCAGTGAGACTAATAAAATTCTTTCTTTGCTCGATACGGGCAGCCCTATGAGTTTCATAAGACGTTCCGAGGTTCCCTCATCCTGCCGTCTACATAAAACTGCCGTTCACTGCCGTGGTCTCGGATGAGGCCGACTCTTATCGCTCGGCTATATTGTTTGCGCTGTGCGCATATTAAATATCAGTATTGTAAATAAACTCCATGTATTACCGGACTCAGCAACTGTGTTGCCCGTTATTTTGGGTCGGGACTTCCTCAGGAAGGCCAACATTCGGTTGTGCCTTTTCAGAAACCAAGGCGACAAGGATCGGCCTACAGGTCTGCATGCAGACGCCCAGGGCTGTCCACAGAAACTCGCTGCAGTCCCGAAATACAATATTATTACCCCGAACGTCAGACGTGCGGTTGTCGGAACAAGATCGTGTTCAACCAGCGAGCCCATTATGATGCCATCGGGTCAAAGCGCGGTAGGGAGTCCAGGGTAAGTCGTAGGGAAATGTGTAACGATCGAGGAGGCGCTAGCGGCTATAAATGCCTTAGGAGCGAGCGTAGAAGAGGAAAGGGATTTGGATATAGAGCCAACATTGCTAGCAGAGCAATCTGATGTATTAAGAGATGTCATCAAGTCGTTTTACTTAGACGTACCGGAGGAACAAATTAAGCCTTCCGAGTACGAAACGAAGATAGAGTTGACTAGTCAAGTGCCCCTGTTTTGCCGTCCCCGCCGTCTGTCGCATCACGCGCGTCAGGAAGTGAGGCAAATTTGTGAGGACCTTCTGAAAGCAGGGATTATCCGGCATAGTAATTCACCATACGCTTCCGCTATTGTACCTGTCCGTAAGAAAGATAATACGTTGAGGAAATGTGTTGATTATCGGCCGTTGAATAAGATAACGGTGCGCGATCATTTCCCGATTCCGCTCCTTGATGACTGTATTGAACATCTCGGGGGAAAATCCTTCTTCACGGTGATCGATCTGGAGAGTGGATTTCACCACGTCAAGATGCACCCCGATTCTATCAAGTACACGGCTTTTGTAACACCGGATGGTCAATTCGAGTATGTTGGGATGCCGTTTGGGCTTTGCAACGGTCCCCCAGTGTTTGCGAGGTTCGTCCATTTTGTCCTGAAGGATCTTATTAATCGAGGTCAGCTAGTCATTTACATGGACGACATACTAATAGCGTCTACAGACTTTGAGACCCATGTCGACGTCCTTAAGGAAACCTTGCATACCCTGAGAGTGAACGGTCTGAGCCTGAAATTGTCAAAGTGTCGTTTCGCTTATCGTGAGCTTGAGTATTTGGGATATTTAGCTAATTCCTTTGGGATCACCCCCAAGCCGGCCCACTTGCAAGCAATCCGGGATTTCCCAGTACCTAAAGACAAGAAAGAATTGGAACGATGTCTAGGGCTTTTTTCGTACTTCCGTCGTTTCGTGCCCAATTTTGCTAGAATTGCCTTCCCGATGTCCCGGTTGCTGAGAAAAGACGCCCCTTACGTGTTCTCCGACGAATGCCTTGAGTCCTTCCGAAAGCTGCAGTCCAAGCTTGTAGAGTCGCCAGTGCTGTCCATTTACGATCCGAAGTCCGAAACGGAGCTCCACTGTGACGCCAGTTCAGCTGGGTTTGGGGCGGTACTTCTTCAAAAACAGAAGGACGGCAAATTCCACCCAGTATTTTACTTTTCGAAGACGGCTTCCGAGCCCGAGTCCAAGCTTCATAGTTACGAACTAGAGACATTAGCCATTGTTTACGCTCTTAAGCGATTCGAGACGTACCTGAAGTTCATTCCGTTCAAGATAGTTACGGATTGTAACTCGTTAGCCCTGACCCTCAAAAATGGAGGATCCTCTGCCAAGATTGCGCGTTGTGTCCTACTCTTGGAAAATTTTCATTATACGATTGTTCATCGTTCAGGCGTTAACATGCCCCACGTAGATGCATTGAGCCGAGTAGAAACGGTCGCTTATGTCGATGACATGGATTTGGACTTCCAGTTACAGTTAACGCAAAACAGAGATCCGGACGTTGTCAAATTACGTAATGACTTAGAGGACCACGACATACCGGGTTTCGAGCTTATAGATGGTATTGTGTATCGCCGAGCGCCCACTGACGTTCTGCAGCTTTATGTCCCGACCGAAATGGTGCAGAACGTAATCAGAACGATTCATGAGAAACTTGGTCACCTAGCTACGGTGAAGTGTTGTGCGCAAATTAAAAAACATTATTGGTTTCCGTATATGAAGTCACAGGTCGATAACTTTATTAACAACTGTTTGAAATGTATATATTACTCCGCCTCCGCTCAGAGTAAGCACGCTACCCTCCATAGCATTCCCAAGGTCCCTTTGCCGTTTGACACTATTCACATCGATCACCTAGGTCTACTTCCGTCCATACGTTCCAAGAAAAGATACCTTCTAGTGGTTATAGACGCTTTCACGAAGTTCGTGAAATTATATCCTGCCGCTACGACCAGCTCCCGTGAAGTGTGCCACTGCTTGGAGACGCAGTACTTCGCTAACTATAGCCGTCCCCGGCGAGTCATCAGTGACCGAGGTACCCCGCGAGCTAACGGTCAGGTGGAAAGGGTGAACCGTGTGTTAGGCCCAATGCTTAGTAAATTGACGGAGCCGTTAGAGCATTCGGACTGGGTCCAACAGTTACCCAAAGTAGAGTTCGCACTGAATAACGCCGTTCATTCCACGAATAGTTTTGCCCCATCCGTCCTTCTGTTCGGTGTCGAGCAGCGCGGTGCTGTGCTGGATGAGTTGTCTGAGTCCCTAAGCAGTAGATTCCTTGACCAAAACGTCACCCTAGGGGAGGTCCGCAAAATTGCCCTTCAGAATATTTTAAAGTCCCAAGAATACAATTCCGCATACTTTGGAAAACATCACCGTCCTGCCGCCCAGTATGAAGAAGGCGACTTTGTAGTGATCCGGAATGTAGACACCACTGCGGGTGTAAATAAGAAATTTCTGAAGCGCTATCGTGGCCCTAATGTGATATATAAAAAATTGCCGAACGACCGGTATGTTATTCGTGATATTGAGGGTTCCCAAATCACGCAATTGCCCTATGATGGTGTCCTGGACGCTTCTAAGTTGAAACTATGGCTTGTGCCCGACGTCAACTGCATTTCAGACGTTCAACGCAAAGCAACACTGCCCGAGGAGAGGGGTAGTTCATAGTAATAGCTTGGGTACCCTTTAGAATCGAGGCCGATTCCTTGTCAGGACGGCCGAGATGTAAGATATTTAGTTTATGTTTAACTCGATATTAGATGTAAGAGCTATCGATAAGTCTCCCAGAGTTGTAATGCGCCTAATCGTTGGTGCAACCCTACATTGTTTTAGTATTTTAGTATTTTAAGTGTGTAAGCGTTTTCGGTATCGGGTGACCATGAAGGAGGGTCACATTGATTTCCTTTTTCCGGTCTTCTGATTCTGATGAGAAAACAGACAAGACGTGAAAATACGATACCAAATAAAAATCTATTCAATATCGATACATCTTGCTAAAATTCTCGTGTTTTATAAAACATTACGGTGTATTTATTATTGCTTTTGTTTGCAGTTTTGCTTCAAATATTCACTACAACAAAAAATTATCAATTTAGTGCCGAAACGAAATGTCGCTTGTGCCAACAATTAAGGTTATTTTAGGTAATTTTCTAGAGCGCGACTTCATACAAATATGTATGTATGTGATTACATATCACTGCACTGCATTTTATGCACTGACTCGTTTGGGCACTGTTACCTGGTCGTCGGATATGTCGCTCATTTCCTCGATCATCATCATCAGAAGCACCGGCAAAGTCTTCAAACTTCCAAGTCCAGCGGCGAACAGCAGCAGCACCAGCAGCAACGCTATACATAAAAAAATAGGGAACCGACCACGAAATACGCGCAGCCACCAAGCCTTGACAAAATCTTTAAACCTATTTAAACCACGACCGTAACCGAAGTCCCTGCTCGGGCGCCACTGAAAAATCGAAAACGAAACGGTTTAATAAAAACAATTGCAATTCAAAAGTTAATTACAAGTTTATTATTAATACTATTGGACAGCGGTTTTACGGAAAGGGATTTGGTGGCTAACGCAAGCGATCGATACAAGAAACGAAACGAAACTGAGACTTGCTGCTGCGCTTACATTTGCGCAGAGCTCTTAGGCTAACTTAGTATAAGAGAAATTTCACATGCATGACTTAAAGCTACTTATGCTACGACTTCAATTTTTCTCTTACCTACTTAAACTACAAATTCAATGAGTTTTCTCTTAATTAACCTAACTTAATCTACGCTTCAACATGCCGGCCACCTTGAAGGCCTTGCCTTCAACACATTGGCATTCTCCCCAGCTCATGTATTGGCCGCTTGAGGACGCCCACTACTGTCCTAACGCCGGCCACCTTGACGCGACCATCTCTGCCTGGCATCGTGTCGACGACTCTCCCCATGATCCATCGCTGGGGCGGAGTGTTGTACTCGTGGATGAGTACCAAATCGCCGACCTCCACGTCTTCGCGATCCTCCGCCCATTTCGCTCGCTGCTGCCGGCTCAGGACGTAGTCCTTTGACCACGCTTGCCAGAAGCGCTGTCTGAGCGTGCACAACAGCTGCCACCTGCGACAGCACGTGGCTGCTTGAAGTGTCCTGCTCTGATCCGCGTGGCAGCGAACGAAGCGGCTAACCGATGATGAAATGGCCTGGGGTTAGGGCCTCCCCGTCGTTCGGATCGCTGCCGAGTTGCGTCAGCGGCCGCGAGTTGAAAATGGCCTCCACGTCGGCCAGGTGCCCTCTGACCCCTCTTTCGGTGCGGGACGCGCTGCCGATCTGCCGCAGGAGCAGGTGTTTTGTCGACTTCACGGCGGCCTCCCACAGGCCTCCGAAGTGGGGAGGTCTTGCGGGGACGAACTTCCACTCCATCCCGCGTTCTGCTGCGTACGACTGCAGCTTCGTCTGCTGGCTGCTGAACGTCCGGTGGAATTCCCTCGCCAGATTGCTCACTCCGACAAAGTTGGTCCCGTTGTCCGAGTACAGCCGCACTGGAACGCCACGCCTCGCGATGAAACTGTTTGGGGTACAAATAAATGCGTTAGTCGATAGGTCAGGCACAAGTTCCAGGTGAACCGCCTTTGAAGCAAAACACACAAAAAACTGCAACATACATCTCTAATGGCCCTCTTCCTCTAATTCGCAATGACACATATATAGGCCCGCAAAAATCCACCCCACAAATATTAAATGGGCGGACGCCGGAAAGGCGATCCGCCGGCAAGTTACCCATTACTTGCTCCATTAGCTTTGGTTTGTATCTAAAACAGTGCACGCATTTTCGCACTATCTGCGTGCACTCACGACGAGCATTAACAAGCCACATGCGCTGCCTAAGTAATGCAGTCATGGTCTTAGCTCCAGCATAACAATTCATAGTATGCAGCTCGCGCAAATACAGACCCACCACCAGAGAATTTTTTGGCATCAAATCGGGAATCTAGCGTCGTATTCTAACGGCGCGTTTAGCAATCTCCCTCCTACCCTAATTACTGAAACTTGTCTTCCGAACTCTTCAGACTTGTGTATGAACGGAGTCAGCGACTGAAAACCAGGTTGAACCATTTGACCCTTTTTCAGCTTGTCATACTCCACGCTGAACTCCGATCGCTGGACCAATTCAAGTAACTTTAAAAATTCGAAATCTAACTCCCTGGGTCCAAGCACGACAGTTTGTATCTCTCTGGATGATTTCCTGATGAATCGATACATATACGCTATGATTCTCACAATTTTCTGACTGGTTATCGAAAATCGACACACGAACTTCGATAACCAGTCAGAGCTGGTGGCCAAACAAACGATTGCAGACTTTTTATACTCAATCTTCTCAAGGGCTTCGACATGGAAAAATGTCGATTTTGAGGCCAATGTTCCTGCTCCCTGCAGAGGAATGATGGGCCTTCTAGCCAAATAGAATGAATTAGTTCACGAGTGTCACCCTCTCGAAGATAAATCTGCTGGATTTAACGATGTTGGTACATGTCGCTAGGATACATCAATGGCCATCTCTTGGATGGCTGCAACTCGATTGGCCACGAATGTTGCTAATAATGATGGAGACGTGTTTATCCAATGTAGTGTAATTTCTGAATCTGTCCAGAAATTCACACTCTCAATTCGACAATGGTTCAGCATATGTTTTATGGAGAACCATAGTTGGGCTACCAGGTGTGCTGCACACAATTCAAGTCTGGGGATCGACTTTGTTTTCAGTGGAGCTACCTTTGCCTTTGCAGTCAGCAATCGGCAGACGGTACTGGCACCGTCGTTAGCACGAACATATATGCAGCACCCATATGCTTGACTGGATGCATCCGTGAATCCATGCACTTGTATGCTCGTGTCAGAGCTGACGTGAGCTTATCTAGGGATTTCAATGTGATTCAATTCAAGAAGAGTCTCTTTGAAATTTTCCCATCTGCTATGCAATTCCATAGGCATTGTCTCGTCCCATGACAATTGCATGCGCCACAGCTCCTGAAGAAGAATTTTTGCCCGGATGCTAATCGGACTTAACAAGCTAAGTGGGTCAAACATGCGTGCAGCAACTGACAATGTGTTTCGCTTGGTCGGAACTAATTGGGTGAAACTGTCATCCAAATGATACTGAAACGTATCCAACTTCGGTGTCCACCTCATGCCAAGCGTTTTCGTCGAATCGGCATCATTGAAACTCAAAAGTTTAGCAGTTTCACTGTCTTCCATTAAATTCGGATGGTTCGAAAACCATTTCGCCAATTGAAGCCCGCCCGATTCGAGAATTTCAAGCACTTGGGTACATATTTCTTTTAATATAGCTAAATCGTCAGCCCCAGTGAGCATGTCATCGACATAAAAGTCATTGCAAATGACTTTCGAACCAAGAACATGGGTATCTTTATGACGCAATCCCAGTTCCTAAAGGCATCGGATGGCTAAAAACGGTGCGGATGCAGTACCATAAGTTACCGTGTTCAATCTATATAACATTAGCTCATCCGATGGGTTCTCGCGCCAAATGATTAGCTGAAACTGTCGATCGTCTTCGGACATGCTGACTTGACGGTATATTTTCTTTATATCTGCCGTAAGGGCATATCGGTTTAGACGAAACCGAAGAAGGGACAACATAAGATCCCTCTGAATAGTAGGTCCCGCCATGAGCAAATCATTCAGCGACTGCGACGAAGTTGTCTTACAAGACGCGTCAAATGAGCTTGGTGGAACTACTTTCAGGTCTCAGGACGCACTGGTGTGGAATGACGTAGTGTGGTCCTGGTGGAACTTCTGAACATATGGCGGACATGTGACCAAGTTCGAGATACTCTTTCATGAAACTTGTATACATTTCTTTTAATTCTCCGTCCCTGGAGACTCTACGCTCTAACGACAAAAACCGTTTTTTTGCTATCTCAAAGGACGAACCCAAAGTTTTCAGGTCGCTCTTGAATGGCAAACCCACTTCGAAGTGTCCTGACGACAGTCTACAAACACTTTCCTTAAAATGCTTTTCGCATGCCAGGTGCTCTGCTGAGTACTTTACTGCTATACTCGATTCCGGTATAGATTCTAGTTCCCAGAATCGATTAACTAGAGCCTCATGCCTCGTCTCTTCTGTTGGGTGCATTATAGCACAGCATACAGGGTTATTGGCTCGTAATTTCTTACACCTCCCTGATGCTACCCAAAAAGGTTTTTTGCAACACTGGACCATTGTCTGACAGCTTTACTTGTCCAGTGCACAGCAAATCGAAAAATCAATCTGCTCCCAATAGCAGATCTATTCGCTGAGGCCTATAAAATTCAGGATCAGCCAGCTCTACATTCGTTGGAACCTTCCACCGATTAATGGGAAGGTCATGGTCTGGCTGCCTACTGGAAATGGACTTCAACACCCAGAAATCGGAGTTGAACTTGTAAGCGTTTACGCGAGACGACACCACAGTTGATACCTCGCTTTTTGCAACTAAGCTTGCCTGCCCAACCGAGGTCACTGTTAAACATTTATTTTTTCGTTGAAGCCTCAATGACTGAGCCAATTGCTCCGTCATGAAATTGACTTGTGAACCTGAATCGTCTGATAGACACGATATTAGGTGATTGAACTTTTCGATATTCGATAAAGAACGATCAGAATCTACCAAACTTTCGAAAAGGCTGATAAATTGCTTATATTCTGAATGCTTGCCGCTGAAACTAGCCAACTTCCGTTTGGGTAAGTGCGAATGATGCGACACTGGAACACTGTCAACAACTTCAAATTTGCTCAGAGCAGCCATATATGAAGACCGTGCAAGAATGCATGTTTCTTCCAGCATTGCTCGGCTATCATTTTCTGGGTCTATCACGCTGAAGGACCTCATGGTCCGCTACGAGAGGAGGCGCCCCGCGGACGAAGTTCCGAAGCCAGTGGCGGAAGGCAGAACATCACCACGGAGGACGGCGGCGGTGGGAGCGGCCGCCAAGCCGGAGGATCTAACATCAATCCGGTGCTATAACTGCTCTGGATTCGGACACTATAAGAGCGCGTGCCCGAAGCCATTCCGGCAGCCGGCGTCGTGCTTCCGATGTGGTCAGATGGGGCACGCATACAAGGTGTGCCCAGCGAGGATGGCTGCCGCCACAGCTGCCGCGGTGGACGAGCCGCTCGATCGGGTGGATCCTCTCCAAGAGGTAAGTGTTGCTTTTGCGGTACAGCGAGAGTGCAGTGAGACTAATAAAATTCTTTCTTTGCTCGATACGGGCAGCCCTAGGAGTTTCATAAGACGTTCCGAGGTTCCCTCATCCTGCCGTCTACATAAAACTGGCGTTCACTTCCGTGGTCTCGGAGGAGGCCGACTCTTGTCGCTCGGCTATATTGTTTGCTAGCAGATCAATCTGATGTATTAAGAGATGTCATCAAGTCGTTTTACTTAGACGTACCGGAGGAACAAATTAAGCCTTCCGAGTACGAAATGAAGATAGAGTTGACTAGTCAAGTGCCCCTGTTTTGCCGTCCCCGCCGTCTGTCGCATCACGCGCGTCAGGAATTGAGGCAAATTTGTGAGGACCTTCTGAAAGCAGGGATTATCCGGCAAAGTAATTCACCATACGCTTCCGCTATTGTACCTGTCCGTAAGAAAAATAATACGTTGAGGAAATGTGTTGATTATCGGCCGTTGAATAAGATAACGGTGCGCGATCATTTCCCGATTCCGCTCCTTGATGACTGTATTGAACATCTCGGGGGAAAATCCTTCTTCACGGTGATCGATCTGGAGAGTGGATTTCACCACGTCAAGATGCACCCCGATTCTATCAAGTACACGGCTTTTGTAACACCGGATGGTCAATTCGAGTATGTTCGGATGCCGTTTGGGCTTTGCAACGGTCCCCCAGTGTTTGCGAGGTTCGTCTATTTTGTCCTGAAGGATCTTATTAATCGAGGTCAGCTAGTCATTTACATGGACGACATCGATATTAGGTGATTGAACTTTTCGATATTCGATAAAGAACGATCAGAATCTACCAAACCTTCGAAAAGGCTGATAAATTGCTTATATTCTGAATGCTTGCCGCTGAAACTAGCCAACTTCAGTTTGGGTAAGTGCGAATGATGCGACACTGGAACACTGTCAACAACTTCAAATTTGCTCAGAGCAGCCATATATGAAGACCGTGCAAGAATGCATGTTTCTTCCAGCATTGCTCGGCTATCATTTTCTGGGTCTATCACGTCTATTTGCGACTGCAAATCCATTGCATTGGAAATATATGTGTTCAACAAATCAAGTCGGCACTGTATTTCGAACTTACTAGGGTTTACCATTTTATTGGCCAACGACATCCGCTGACGCTCGATGTCAGCTTCAGTTGTGAGAACAATTGCGTTAAACGCGCACTA
>JAWNPM010000150.1:0-42530 GCA_035047505.1 Drosophila parthenogenetica | reverse complement strand
GTTTACAATGTCAACTAAAAGATGGCATTTAAATATCTGAGTAACGTTCATTTAAAAGTTGATGGTTCAAGGGACGAAGGTGCTTGTTTGTATGTAGCCACATACATATGCCGTATAGGCGGTTATTTTAAAATTGTTTAAAATAGCAAAAATTTTATATAATTAATTAAAAGCAGCGAATACTAGTCTGGAAGAGGGTTTACAATGTCAACTAAAAGATGGCATTGCAATATCTGAGTAACTTTTATTTAAAAGTTGATGGTTTTAGGGACGAAGGTGTTTGTTTGTATGTAGCCACATACATATGCCGTATAGGCAGTTATTTTTGAATTGTTTAATATAGCGAAAATTTTATTTAATTAATAAAAGGCAGCGAATACTAGTCTAAATAAAGGTTTTCAATGCCAACTAAAAGATGGCATTAAAGCATTTGAGTAACTTTCATTTAAAAGTCAATGGTTCAAGGGACGAGGGTGTCTGTTTGTATGTTGCCACATACACATGCCGTATAGGCGGTTGTTTTAAAGTTGTTTAAAATGACGAAAATTGTATTTATTTAATTTATTGCAACTAATACTAGTTTGAAAGTGTGTTTACAATGCCAACTAAAAGATGGCATTAAGGTTTTTGAGTTATTTCTATTTAAAAGTTGATGGTTCTAGGGACGAGGGTGTCTGTTTGTATGTTGCCACATACACATGTCGTATAGGCGGTTGTTTTAAAGTTGTTTAAAATAGCAAAAATTTTACATAACTAATTTAAAAGCAGCGAATACTAGTCTGAAAGAATGTTCACAATGCCAACTAAAAGATGACATTAAAATATCTGAGTAACTTTCATTTAAAAGTTGATGGTTTTAGGGACGAAGGTGTTTGTTTGTATGTAGCCACATACATATGCCATATAGGCAGTTATTTTTGAATTGTTTAATATAGCGAAAATTTTATTTAATTAATAAAAGGCAGCGAATACTAGTCTAAATAAAGGTTTTCAATGCCAACTAAAAGATGGCATTAAAGCATTTGAGTAACTTTCACTTAAAAGTCGATGGTTCAAGGGACGAAGGTGATGGCTTGTATGTAGCCACATACATATGCCGTATAGGCAGTTATTTTGAATTGTTTAATATAGTGAAAATTTTATTTAATTAATAAAAGGCAGCGAATACTAGTCTAAATAAAGGTTTACAATGCCAACTAGAAGATGGTATTAAAGTATTTGAGTAACTTTCATTTGAAAGTTGATGGTTTTAGGGACGAAGGTGCTTGTCTGCATGCAGCCACATACACATGCCGTATAGGTGGTTATTTTTAAATTGCTTGCAAAAGCGAAAATTTTATTTATTTAATTTATTACAACAAATAGTAGTCTAAATAAAGGCTTACAATGCCAGCTAAAGGATGGCATTTAAATATCTGAGTAACTTTTGTTAAAAAGTTGAGAATTCTAGTGACGAAGGTGACTGTTTGTATGTAGCCACATACATATGCCGTATTGGCGGTTATTTTAAATTGTTTAAAATAGCAAAAATTTTATATAATTAATTAAAAGCAGCGAATACTAGTCTGAAAGAGGGTTTACAATGCCAACTAAAAGATGGCATTAAAGTTTTTGAGTTATTTCTATTTAAAAGTTGATGGTTTTAGGGACGAAGGTGCTTGTTTGTGTGCGGCCACATACACATGCCGTATAGGCGGTTATTTTTAAATTGTTTAAAATATCAAAATTTTTATATAATTAATTAAAAGCAGCGAATACTAGTCGGAAAGAGGGTTTACAATGCCAACTAAAAGATGGCATTAAAGTTTTTGAGTTATTTCTATTTAAAAGTTGATGGTTTTAGGGACGAAGGTGTCTGTTTGTATGTAGCCACATACACATGCCGTGTGGGCGGTTGTTTTAAAGTTGTTTAAAATGACGAAAATTTTATATAATTAATTAAAAGCAGCGAATACTAGTCTGAAAGAGGGTTTACAGTGCCAACTAAAAGATGGCATTAAGGTTTTTGAGTAACTTTCTTTTAAAGGTTGATGGTTCTAGTGACGAAGGTGATTGTTTGTATGCAGCCGCATACATATGCCTATAGGCAGTTATTTTTGAATTGTTTAAAATAGCAAAAATTTTATATAATTAATTAAAAGCAGCGAATACTAGTCTGAAAGAGGGTTTACAATGCCAACTAAGAGATGGCATTAAAGTTTTTGAGTTATTTCTATTTAAAAGTTGATGGTTTTAGGGACGAAGGTGTTTACTTGTATGTTGCCACATACACATGCCGTATGGGCAGTTATTTTTGAATTGTTTAAAATAGCAAAAATTTTATATAATTAATTAAAGGCAGCGAATACTAGTCTAAATAAAGGTTTACAATGCTAACTAAAAGATGGCATTAAAGCATTTGAGTAACTTTCACTTAAAAGTCGATGGTTCATGGGACGAAGGTGTCTGTTTGTATGTAGCCACATACACATGCCGTGTGGGCGGTTGTTTTAAAGTTGTTTAAAATGACGAAAATTTTATATAATTAATTAAAAGCAGCGAATACTAGTCTGAAAGAGGGTTTGCAATGTCAACTAAAAGATGGCATTAAAATATCTCAGTAACTTTCATCTAAAAATTGATGGTTCAAGGGACGAAGGTGTTTGCTTGTATGTTGCCACATACACATGCCGTATAGGCATCGTTCTTAAACTGTTTGTCATAGCGAAATTTTTATTTAATTAATAAAAAGTGGCGAATACTAGTCTGAATAAAGGTTAACAATGCCAACTAAAAGATGGCATTAAGGTTTTTGAGTTATTTCTATTTAAAAGTTGATGGTTTTAGGGACGGAGGTGCTTGTTTGTATGTGGTCACATACACATGCCGTATAGGCGGTTATTTTAAAATTGTTTAAAATAGCAAAAATTTTATATAATTAATTAAAAGCAGCGAATACTAGTCTGAAAGAAGGTTTACGATGCCAACTAAAGGATGGCATTGAAGCATTTGTGTAACTTTTATTTAAAAGTTGATGGTTCTAGGGACGAAGGCGTTTGTTTGTATGCAATCGCATACACATGCCGTATAGGCGGTTATTTTTAAATTGTTTAAAATAGCAAAAATTTTATTTAATTAATAAAAGGCAGCGAATACTAGTCTAAATAAAGGTTTACAATGCCAACTAAAAGATGGCATTTAAATATCTGAGTAACTATCATTTAAAAGTTGATGGTTTTAGAGACGATGGTGTTTGTTTGTATGTAGCCATATACACATGCCGTGTAGGCGATCATTCGTAAACTGTTTGATATAGCGAAAATTTTATTTATTTAATTTATTATAGCGAATACTAGTCTGAATAAAGGTTTAGAATGCTAACTAAAAGATGGCATTTAAATATCTGAGTAACTATCATTTAAAAGTTGATGGTTTTAGGGACGAAGGTGTTGGCTTGTATGTAGCCACATACACATTCCGTATGGGCGGTTATTTTAAATCGTTTAAAATAGCGAAAATTTTATATAATTAATTAAAAGCAGTGAATACTAGTCTGAAAGAAGGTTTACGATGCTAACTAAAAGATGGCATTAAAGTTTTTGAGTTATTTCTATTTAAAAGTTGATGGTTTTAGGGACGAAGGTGTTTTTTTTTTTTGTATGTGGTCATATACACATGCCGTATGGGCGGTTATTTTAAATTGTTCTATATAGCGAAAATTTTATATATTTGATTAATTACAACGAATACTAGTCTGAATTAAGGTCTACAATGCCAACTAAAAGATGGCATTAAAGCATTTGAGTAACTTTCACTTAAAAGTTGATGGTTTTGGGGACGAAGGTGACTGCTTGTATGTGGCCACATACACATGCCGTATAGGCGGTTATTTTGAAGTTGTTTAAAATGACGAAAATTGTATTTATTTAATTTATTGCAACTAATACTAGTTTGAAAGAGTGTTTACAATGCCAACTAAAGGATGGCATTTAAATGTCTCAGTAACTTTCATATAAAAATTGATGGTTTTAGGGACGAAGGTGCTTGTTTGTGTGCGGCCACATACACATGCCGTATAGGCGGTTATTTTAAATTGTTTAGTATAGCGAAAATTTTATATATTTGATTAATTACAACGAATACTAGTCTGAATTAAGGTCTACAATGCCAACTAAAAGATGGCATTAAAGCATTTGAGTAACTTTCACTTAAAAGTTGATGGTTTTGGGGACGAAGGTGACTGCTTGTATGTGGCCACATACACATGCCGTATAGGCGGTTATTTTGAATTGTTTTATATAGCGAAAATTTTATATAATTAATTAAAAGCAGTGAATACTAGTCTAAATAAAGGTTTACGATGCTAACTAAGAGATGGCATTAAAATATCTGAATAACTTTCATATAAAAGTTGATGGTTCAAGGGACGAAGGAGTTTGTTTGTATGTAGCCACATACACATGCCGTATAGGCAGTTATTTTGAATTGTTTAGTATAGCGAAAATTTTATATAATTAATTAAAAGCAGCGAATACTAGTCTGAAAGAGTGTTTACAATGCCAACTAAAAGATGGCATTAAAGTTTTTGAGTTATTTCTATTTAAAAGTTGATGGTTCTAGGGACGAGGGTGTCTGTTTGTATGTTGCCACATACACATGTCGTATAGGCGGTTGTTTTAAAGTTGTTTAAAATAGCAAAAATTTTACATAACTAATTTAAAAGCAGCGAATACTAGTCTGAAAGAATGTTCACAATGCCAACTAAAAGATGACATTAAAATATCTGAGTAACTTTCATTTAAAAGTTGATGGTTTTAGGGACGAAGGTGTTTGTTTGTATGTAGCCACATACATATGCCATATAGGCAGTTATTTTTGAATTGTTTAATATAGCGAAAATTTTATTTAATTAATAAAAGGCAGCGAATACTAGTCTGAAAGAAGGTTTACGATGCCAACTAAAAGATGGCATTAAGATATCTGAGTGACTTTCATTTAAAAGTTGATGGTTTTAGGGACGAAGGTGCTTGTTTGTGTGCGGCCACATACACATGCCGTATAGGCGGTTATTTTTAAATTGTTTAAAATATCAAAATTTTTATATAATTAATTAAAAGCAGCGAATACTAGTCGGAAAGAGGGTTTACGATGCCAACTAAAAGATGGCATTAAGATATCTGAGTGACTTTCATTTAAAAGTTGATGGTTTTAGGGACGAAGGTGTTGGCTTGTATGTAGCCACATACACATGCCGTATGGGCAGTTATTTTTGAATTGTTTAAAATAGCAAAAATTTTATATAATTAATTAAAAGCAGCGAATACTAGTCTGAAAGAGGGTTTACGATGCCAACTACAAGATGGCATTACAATATCTGAGTAACTTTTATTTAAAAGTTAATGGTTCAGGGACAAAAGTGTTTGTTTGTATGTGGTCACATACACATGCCGTATAGGCGGTTATTTTTAAATTGTTTAAAATAGCAAAATTTTTATATAATTAATAAAAAGCAGCGAATACTAGTTTAAATAAAGGTTTACAATGCCAACTAAGAGATGGCATTAAAGTTTTTGAGTTATTTCTATTTAAAAGTTGATGGTTTTAGGGACGAATGTGTTGGTTTGTATGTAGCCACATACAAGTGCTGTTTAAGCAGCTATTTTTAACCGATTTAATATGTCAAAAATTTTAATTGATTAATTAAATGCAACGAATATTGGTCAGAGCAAATTTAACAAGGCGGATTGAGAGGTGCTATTAAATATTTAAGTAAATTTGGTTTAAAAGTTGCAATTTTCAGGGTCTAATGTGTCTGCTCGTAAGCTGGCGTATTCAAACGTTGTTGAACAAGTTCAACAGGAATTTTACTATCATAGCAAATTTCTATAATTGATCGACTGCAGCAGTTTAAAGGTAAGATTAGTATCAAGGTACAGATTCAATTGGAAAGAGAGTGAAGTATAGAATGCTTTGAGTGAAGATGTCATATTTATTGACATATTTTAGGTTTTAGCTACAATTTGACACTCTTCATGGCATTTAATATGATCAGATTGGACGTAGTGCTGCTAATAGCAGCAGCAAGAGGTCCAAGGACATCAGACACCGGTCTGTTTTGTCACTCATCATGTTGTGAAAAGTGAAAGTTATAGAGATAGGATTATAGTGTTAAGTAAATATAGATAACAGTAGTGTAGAAATAGCGTAAGAGTAGAATAAAGTGTAGGTTTACGTTAGTTTTTGTTTAATGGTGAAGATTGAGAGAACCCTAAAATATTTGGTCGAAGCTGACCAACTTGGACTTTGGGAAGTCCTTTGGCATGAAGGCCATTATGGGAATGACTGATATTTCAGTGAATTCTTGGATTGTATATTTAAAGAAAGAGAAATAATTAGTACATTCTAGATGCAAGCAGTGGTGCAATAAGAGCAGGGATATTGTTTGACTACAGCTATTGAGCAGACACGGAATAAAAAGAGACAATCTTTTAGAGGGGTGGACAATCCTGCAAAGTTTTAATCGAGCCTCTAAAGAGTAATTTGGATTTATAAATTCCTTGCAAAAGGGAGAAAGCTTTTGAAGCAGTAGATATTTAAGCAAAGTACAGAGTTTTAAGAACTGAATTCAGCATGTATACTGAGATAAGTTTTAATAATTTTTAGAGTGTATTTATTTTTGTTGTTGTCTATTTTTATTTTTCCTATTTCTGTTTCTATTCCTTAGTTTATTCTTTTTACCCTTAGTTGCCTGTTCAGACCCCTTTGTGTTTAGACTAGCTAGCCTCTGTTTTTTATTTCCTAAAGATGAGCTTATTAGGGACTCGAACTTAGCTTCAAGCATCTTTAAACGGTGCACGCATCCTGGAAAATTTGAAGGATGTGGAAGGCTGCAATTTGCACATTTTGGCGGCTTAGGGCCAGATTGTGTGCATCTACTGGTGAGATGGTTGTTGCCACACTTTTGACAACGCTCTTCGTTACGGCAGTAACGAGCCGTGTGATTAAAATCCTGACAACGATGGCATTGCGGAATTCTATTGTAATTCGGACGATGATAATCAATTTTAACGAAGTGGTTACAGAGTCGCTTGATTTCAAAAATACTTTTATTAATTTCGAGATTTGGTACGAGTTCAATAAAAAATAAATTCGGACGACAGGATTGCTTATTTTTCCCACTTTTGTAGGTGGGATTGTGAACGTTTCTGACAGAAAACCCTAATTTAATAAGCTCATCTCGAATGCGTTCTGTTGAAACGCTGGCATGTATACCCCGAATTACAACCTTGAATGAACGATCCTCCCGGAGTTGATACGTACTGAAATGCACGTTGCCGCACCCTTCCAGGACCCTGACGACACCCCTGTACGCTTCAGGAGTCCTTGGAAGGATGCGGGCAGCTGCTTTGCCATACCAACCACGACCCTTTCCTCGCTTGTTGAGTTTAATGTCAAAACCGTCCGAGCCAATCGCGTCAGTGAGTTTGGCCAGTAATGTCCCCATGTTATTAAAGTTTGCGATGTGTCTTTTATAAGAATCTTCAGCTTGATCAGAAGACTTTGTGATGAAAGAATGGATGGTAATTTGCGGGGGCTTATAGTGCCTTAATTTGGTGGCATTAGCCAAGTTGGTTGGCACTAAAGAGGCGGAATTATCAATTCCAGGCAAGTTTGTGGGGTCAGAAGATGATGCCTTATTAAGAGTGGAAGGTGAGCTACATGGACTACTGTCATTTTCAGAGGAAGCTGATGTTTTGGAAGATTTCTTCCTGCGATTGGATTTGGACCTGATTTTTGCCACTTCCTGAGAAGGTGATGGCAAACTATAGGGAATAATTGGGTCGTCCTGTGTAGATTCAAAGTCAGAAGTATTAAGAATGTTAAATTTATTTTTAGCTTTCTTTGTTGGTACGTCTTGTATAGACGTGTCAGAAAAGTGAGAGGCAGAATTCTTCTGTGGCGTCCTGGAGGGGACTGTTTTTGTAGAAAGGGTTGAATCCTCGTTTAATGTTTTGGATGGTCCGTAGGTCTGAAGGACCTTATCATAAAAAGCCTGCTCAATTTGGGAATTATGGGTGCCTGAACGAACGTCGTCAATAAATGAGTTTTCATTTGAGCTGTTTATGATGTTGATGATCAAATCATCATCATTTTCATGATGATCGGGCCAAAGGGCAGGCTTATCATCGAAGGGCAGTTCGATCGGGCTTTCAGAATCAGGTTCTGAATAGTACTTTCTTGATCGCATGTGAATACATACGAATTTGCCACCATATTAAAATAATCTCCCCTCGCTCCGCCTGACCAGCAGGCAGAGAGGTGAGATTGTTTTTGTATGGTGAGATTTTATTCAAATAATACATTAGTATTTTGTATGAATTTTCTTACGCCTATGTTAATTTTACATTTTATGTTATTTTACAGGTCTCTATTAAATAGTGCTCAACACTAACGCGCTAAGCAGTTCTGGAAAAAATCAAAACAACGAAATTGAGAAATGGTAAGCTACAAAATAACAAAAATTAGCTTGGAAACTATCAAAATCTTTTTATCTATCTTTACAGGATACCGCTTGCCAAAGATGATCGACTGCGTCGTCTCATCTTCGCGTGGCCACTTCTGGAGCTGCATATATGGGAGTTCGTTTAAATTCGTCTTATCAGCCATTTCAATTGGCAATGACGCAATTTGTTCTGGTGACGCGTTGTCGCCAGATATTACATCCTCTTTTATTTTCAGATCCGTGTCTACGAGAAGCAACTTAGAAGTTAACAGCGCTCGCCGGCGCTCGTCCTCCGCCGCAAATGCGAGTTGCTGGAATCCGGCAGCCTTGATTCTGCAGCCTGGCCGTCGCAAGATCCAGGTGTGATTGCAAAATTGGAATATTCATGATTTTTATTGTGACCCTTTTGTTTTCCAGATTCATCACTGTTTTTGCAGAGCTGTCCCGCGTTGCGTGCGCTAATTCGGAGCGAGGTGGCAGTACTGGTGTGTAACTCGTGGCGATCTATATCTCGACTCAGATTCTCCATAAAAGCCGTGCTGCAAGAAGCATTATTGACATCGTGATCAAAATCAATATGCTTGCTCTGGCCCTGTGTGCGCGTCGGTTGTGCTTGACAAGAATGTTCATTGGTCGCATTGGACGAGAGCCGCCGTTTGTTGCTAGGTATCGATCCACATTGATGTTTGCCATTGCTGCTATTTGGGTATGTCACATGTGTCTGACACGTATTGGGCACAAAGGCTCGCCCATATTTGCTTAATAATGTATTCTTCTCATGAGCCATTGGTGTTAATACTTGAGCATTGTCCCCAGATATTACATCCTCTTTTATTTTCAGACCAGTGTCATCGAGCCGCAAGTTAGAAGTTAACATGGCACGCTGACGCTCATCTTCCGCCGCAAATGTGAGTTGTTGGCAGACTGGCAGTCTTGATTCAGCAGCTTGGCCGTCGCACGAACCAGGTGAGATTGCAAATTTGGAAAATTCATAATTTTTATAATGACCATTTTGTTTTTCAGATTCATCACTAGATTTGCAGTGCTGTTCCGCGTATCGTGCGCTGAGTCGGAGCGAGGTGACAGTACTGGTGTGTAACTCGTTGCGATCTATATCTCGAGTCAGATTCTCCATAAAAGCCGTACTGCAAGAAGCATTATTGATAGCGTAGTTAAAATTAAAATGCTTGCTCTGGCCCCGTGTGCGCGTCGGTTGTGCTTGACAAGAATGTTCACTGGTCGCATTGGACAAGAGCCGCCGTTCGTTGCTAGATATCGATCCACATTGATGTTTGCCATTGCTGCTATTTGGATATGTCACATGTGTCTGACACGTAATGGGCACAAAGGCTCGCCCATATTTGCTTAATAATGTATTCTTCTCATGAGCCATTGGTGTTAATACTTGAGCATTGTCCCCAGATATTAAATCCTCTTTTATTTTCAGATCAGTGTCATCGAGCAACAAGTTAGAAGTTAACATGGCACGCTGACGCTCATCTTCCGCCGCAAATGTGAGTTGTTGGAAGACTGGCAGTCTTGATTCAGCAGCTTGGCCGTCGCACGAACCAGGTGAGATTGCAAATTTGGAAAATTCATAATTTTTATAATGACCATTTTGTTTTTCAGATTCATCACTAGATTTGCAGTGCTGTTCCGCGTATCGTGCGCTGAGTCGGAGCGAGGTGACAGTACTGGTGTGTAACTCGTTGCGATCTATATCTCGAGTCAGATTCTCCATAAAAGCCGTACTGCAAGAAGCATTATTGATAGCGTAGTTAAAATTAAAATGCTTGCTCTGGCCCCGTGTGCGCGTCAGTTGTGCTTGACAAGAATGTTCACTGGTCGCATTGGACAAGAGCCGCCGTTTGTTGCTAGATATCGATCCACATTGATGTTTGCCATTGCTGCTATTTGGATATGTCACATGTGTCTGACACGTATTGGGCACAAAGGCTCGCCCATATCTGCTTAATAATGTATTCTTCTCATGAGCCATTGGTGTTAATACTTGAGCATTGTCCCCAGATATTAAATCCTCTTTTATTTTCAGATCAGTGACATCGAGCAACAAGTTAGAAGTTAACAGGGCACGCTGACGCTCATCTTCCGCCGCAAATGTGAGTTGTTGGAAGACTGGCAGTCTTGATTCAGCAGCTTGGCCGTCGCACGAACCAGGTGAGATTGCAAATTTGGAAAATTCATAATTTTTATAATGACCATTTTGTTTTTCAGATTCATCACTAGATTTGCAGTGCTTTTCCGCGTATCGTGCGCTGAGTCGGAGCGAGGTGACAGTACTGGTGTGTAACTCGTTGCGATCTATATCTCGAGTCAGATTCTCCATAAAAGCCGTGGTGCAAGAAGCATTATTGATAGCGTAATTAAAATTAAACTGCTTGCTCTGGCCCTGTGTGCGCGTCAGTTGTGCTTGACAAGAATATTCATTGGTCGCGTTGGACGAGAGACACCGTTTGTTGCTAGATATCGATCCACATTGATGTTTGCCATTGCTGCTATTTGGATATGTCACATGTGTCTGACACGTACTGGGCATGAAGGCTCGCTTATATCTGCTTGAGTTCCCACGGGATTGTTCACATAAGCTCGTTGGGCAATTGTGATTGTCGTTCTCCGTAGGATGTGCGGCCATAACAGAAACCAGATCAACTATGCTGTCATGTAAGATATTTGAAGTATTGGCCGAGACGGCCACCGCTCTACACTGAGTAGTCAGAGTATTTGTAGCAGGATTTGGTACGATTTTACCAGCAGCGTTGCTGCTGTTTGCTTCTTTTATCTCAGGAGCCGTAGGTATTGCAGTTTGCGCGCAGTTACTAGATATTACAGCTTCTTTTAATTTTAGATCCGTCGATTGTGCACATGTATTACAATGAGTGGCTATGCAGTTGTAAGAGTTACCCGGCGTTAAATTGGCTTTTTGCTCAGCAGTCTGTTTTAACTGGTCCCACTCCAACGCTAGGGCATGGCCAGTCTCCGAGCATGCTTGACGTTTTCGTCTCTGGAAGTCTGACATTGAAACCTGGGCAATCGGGCCAAGCGAAGCTTGGTGTTCTATCACTGGTAGCTGTGTAATGGGCTCCTGATCTAGAGGTAATCGAAATGGTGGATGATCCAGTAAATCGTATTCAGGAGCCGGATCAGAAAAGATAAATTGTGTGGCATCTGTTATGCTACTACCAGGCAATGAATTTACCATTTGTTGCTGTACAGAGTTACTTGATAATGAAGTTTGCAATCTGCCTTCATTTCTTGATCGCATGTGAATACATACGAATTTGCCACCATATTAAAATAATCTCCCCTCGCTCCGCCTGACCAGCAGGCAGAGAGGTGAGATTGTTTTTGTATGGTGAGATTTTATTCAAATAATACATTAGTATTTTGTATGAATTTTCTTACGCCTATGTTAATTTTACATTTTATGTTATTTTACAGGTCTCTATTAAATAGTGCTCAACACTAACGCGCTAAGCAGTTCTGGAAAAAATCAAAACAACGAAATTGAGAAATGGTAAGCTACAAAATAACAAAAATTAGCTTGGAAACTATCAAAATCTTTTTATCTATCTTTACAGGATACCGCTTGCCAAAGATGATCGACTGCGTCGTCTCATCTTCGCGTGGCCACTTCTGGAGCTGCATATATGGGAGTTCGTTTAAATTCGTCTTATCAGCCATTTCAATTGGCAATGACGCAATTTGTTCTGGTGACGCGTTGTCGCCAGATATTACATCCTCTTTTATTTTCAGATCCGTGTCTACGAGAAGCAACTTAGAAGTTAACAGCGCTCGCCGGCGCTCGTCCTCCGCCGCAAATGCGAGTTGCTGGAATCCGGCAGCCTTGATTCTGCAGCCTGGCCGTCGCAAGATCCAGGTGTGATTGCAAAATTGGAATATTCATGATTTTTATTGTGACCCTTTTGTTTTCCAGATTCATCACTGTTTTTGCAGAGCTGTCCCGCGTTGCGTGCGCTAATTCGGAGCGAGGTGGCAGTACTGGTGTGTAACTCGTGGCGATCTATATCTCGACTCAGATTCTCCATAAAAGCCGTGCTGCAAGAAGCATTATTGACATCGTGATCAAAATCAATATGCTTGCTCTGGCCCTGTGTGCGCGTCGGTTGTGCTTGACAAGAATGTTCATTGGTCGCATTGGACGAGAGCCGCCGTTTGTTGCTAGGTATCGATCCACATTGATGTTTGCCATTGCTGCTATTTGGGTATGTCACATGTGTCTGACACGTATTGGGCACAAAGGCTCGCCCATATTTGCTTAATAATGTATTCTTCTCATGAGCCATTGGTGTTAATACTTGAGCATTGTCCCCAGATATTACATCCTCTTTTATTTTCAGACCAGTGTCATCGAGCCGCAAGTTAGAAGTTAACATGGCACGCTGACGCTCATCTTCCGCCGCAAATGTGAGTTGTTGGCAGACTGGCAGTCTTGATTCAGCAGCTTGGCCGTCGCACGAACCAGGTGAGATTGCAAATTTGGAAAATTCATAATTTTTATAATGACCATTTTGTTTTTCAGATTCATCACTAGATTTGCAGTGCTGTTCCGCGTATCGTGCGCTGAGTCGGAGCGAGGTGACAGTACTGGTGTGTAACTCGTTGCGATCTATATCTCGAGTCAGATTCTCCATAAAAGCCGTACTGCAAGAAGCATTATTGATAGCGTAGTTAAAATTAAAATGCTTGCTCTGGCCCCGTGTGCGCGTCGGTTGTGCTTGACAAGAATGTTCACTGGTCGCATTGGACAAGAGCCGCCGTTCGTTGCTAGATATCGATCCACATTGATGTTTGCCATTGCTGCTATTTGGATATGTCACATGTGTCTGACACGTAATGGGCACAAAGGCTCGCCCATATTTGCTTAATAATGTATTCTTCTCATGAGCCATTGGTGTTAATACTTGAGCATTGTCCCCAGATATTAAATCCTCTTTTATTTTCAGATCAGTGTCATCGAGCAACAAGTTAGAAGTTAACATGGCACGCTGACGCTCATCTTCCGCCGCAAATGTGAGTTGTTGGAAGACTGGCAGTCTTGATTCAGCAGCTTGGCCGTCGCACGAACCAGGTGAGATTGCAAATTTGGAAAATTCATAATTTTTATAATGACCATTTTGTTTTTCAGATTCACCACTAGATTTGCAGTGCTGTTCCGCGTATCGTGCGCTGAGTCGGAGCGAGGTGACAGTACTGGTGTGTAACTCGTTGCGATCTATATCTCGAGTCAGATTCTCCATAAAAGCCGTACTGCAAGAAGCATTATTGATAGCGTAGTTAAAATTAAAATGCTTGCTCTGGCCCCGTGTGCGCGTCAGTTGTGCTTGACAAGAATGTTCACTGGTCGCATTGGACAAGAGCCGCCGTTTGTTGCTAGATATCGATCCACATTGATGTTTGCCATTGCTGCTATTTGGATATGTCACATGTGTCTGACACGTATTGGGCACAAAGGCTCGCCCATATCTGCTTAATAATGTATTCTTCTCATGAGCCATTGGTGTTAATACTTGAGCATTGTCCCCAGATATTAAATCCTCTTTTATTTTCAGATCAGTGACATCGAGCAACAAGTTAGAAGTTAACAGGGCACGCTGACGCTCATCTTCCGCCGCAAATGTGAGTTGTTGGAAGACTGGCAGTCTTGATTCAGCAGCTTGGCCGTCGCACGAACCAGGTGAGATTGCAAATTTGGAAAATTCATAATTTTTATAATGACCATTTTGTTTTTCAGATTCATCACTAGATTTGCAGTGCTTTTCCGCGTATCGTGCGCTGAGTCGGAGCGAGGTGACAGTACTGGTGTGTAACTCGTTGCGATCTATATCTCGAGTCAGATTCTCCATAAAAGCCGTGGTGCAAGAAGCATTATTGATAGCGTAATTAAAATTAAACTGCTTGCTCTGGCCCTGTGTGCGCGTCAGTTGTGCTTGACAAGAATATTCATTGGTCGCGTTGGACGAGAGACACCGTTTGTTGCTAGATATCGATCCACATTGATGTTTGCCATTGCTGCTATTTGGATATGTCACATGTGTCTGACACGTACTGGGCATGAAGGCTCGCTTATATCTGCTTGAGTTCCCACGGGATTGTTCACATAAGCTCGTTGGGCAATTGTGATTGTCGTTCTCCGTAGGATGTGCGGCCATAACAGAAACCAGATCAACTATGCTGTCATGTAAGATATTTGAAGTATTGGCCGAGACGGCCACCGCTCTACACTGAGTAGTCAGAGTATTTGTAGCAGGATTTGGTACGATTTTACCAGCAGCGTTGCTGCTGTTTGCTTCTTTTATCTCAGGAGCCGTAGGTATTGCAGTTTGCGCGCAGTTACTAGATATTACAGCTTCTTTTAATTTTAGATCCGTCGATTGTGCACATGTATTACAATGAGTGGCTATGCAGTTGTAAGAGTTACCCGGCGTTAAATTGGCTTTTTGCTCAGCAGTCTGTTTTAACTGGTCCCACTCCAACGCTAGGGCATGGCCAGTCTCCGAGCATGCTTGACGTTTTCGTCTCTGGAAGTCTGACATTGAAACCTGGGCAATCGGGCCAAGCGAAGCTTGGTGTTCTATCACTGGTAGCTGTGTAATGGGCTCCTGATCTAGAGGTAATCGAAATGGTGGATGATCCAGTAAATCGTATTCAGGAGCCGGATCAGAAAAGATAAATTGTGTGGCATCTGTTATGCTACTACCAGGCTGTGAATTTACCATTTGTTGCTGTACAGAGTTACTTGATAATGAAGTTTGCAATCTGCCTTCAGATAAATCTGCACTACTCCGTCGGGGTCGTGCAAAGGTTATTGGCAATTCTTCTGCAATCACTGGAGCACCAGGTTGTTGCTGTACTGTATCCGGGAGTTGAACCAGATGTGTCGCATAAATTGCTGTACTCTCGTCCAAGGACGCTACTCCATTGATATTTTCCACTGAAATATTTGCACGATTGAGGTCTGTTTGCTGATTACGTTGTTGCTGTCGCTGAGAGTAGACTGGCATTGGATTCACAGAAACTTGGCTGGTGATAGAACTTGATATTCTTCGCTGTTGCCTCATTCGGAATTGTGCTTCGCGTTCATTTATAGCTTGTTGTTGTGCTCGCTGCCGATAGAGCAGGTCCAGCCGACTTTGCTGCAGTAGCGTTAATGGTCGTTCCAGTGGAGCAGTGCGAAATAGTGGCTGGGCATCCAGACGTTGGCGCCACTCTCTTTGCCTTTGCTGTTCCAGCATCTCCAGTTGATGTAGCGTAGCAGACAAGTGAGTTTGCAGCATTATAGAATATCGTGGTCTAACTAAGCGCTGAGGTATGTATGGCTTATGCGCTAGATTCCTTGCCTCCATATTGCTGTGACTCAGTAGTCGCCTCGTATATCTAGCACAAGCGTCATTATATGTATTATCTACAGAACTTATTCGCAGATCAGTAAGTATGCTTTCATTGCGTATAAACCAGGGAGCTCCAGTAATTGTCCTTAGAGTTCGATTTTGTAGCACCAGTATTCTGTTGAAATGCGTATCGCAAACTAGTGGCCCCCAGATGGGCAGGGCGTATTGCCAAACAGGTGCAATTAATTGCTTATAAATGATGACTCTAATATTAAGCGCCAGTTTGCTGTTACTGTTAATCATCCAATGCAACTTTTTACATCTGGATCTGAGCTTACCAACGACCGTTGTTACGTGTTTGCTGAATTGTAGTTTTGTATCCAGATGGACTCCCAAGTAGCAATGACTAGTGGCGTTGGCGATCTGGTTTCCTGCAATATTTATCTGAACTGGTAACTGTAAGTTACGCAAGGTATGCATCACATGTACTGTTTTTGAAGCATTAATGGAAATGCACCATTTTGTTGTCCATGTATTTAAAGCATTTAAATATTCTTCCATTTTTGCAATAGCATCAGCCTGGCTGCTGCTGGATGACAAGATGACGGTGTCATCAGCATACGTTCCCAATAGCATTTTGGAGTTAAATCGCTGAATGGGCTCTGGGATATCTGCTGTGTAAACTGTGTACAAAATTGGTCCCAGAATGCTGCCCTGAGGCACACCAGCTTTAATTTGCTTTATGTTAGATCTTACTCCGCCGGCGCATTCAACAAGAAAACTTCTTGAGGTCAGATAGTTATTTACTATTTTGAAAATGGCGTGAGGTAGAATTTTCCGTAGTTTATAATTTAATCCGCTGTGCCACACGCGGTCAAACGCTTCTTTTATATCTAAGTATATCGCAGAGCAGTATTTATTGTCCTCAAAAGACTGAAGTATAAATTGAGTTATGCGGCCTAGCTGTTGTTCAGCGGAGTGTTCACTTCTGAACCCAAATTGATGGCTGGGGATTGCCTTGCGAAACGCTTCATATTCAAACATACGTTTTAGAATTAATTGTTCCAGAATCTTTGAGAGCCCAGACAATAAGCTGATAGGCCTGTATGACTCAAGATTATGCGTAGACTTGCCTGGCTTGAGGATCATTTTTACCAAGGCACATTTCCATTTACTGGGGAAGTGTCCAAACCTCAGGGCGTTGTTAAAAATAAGGGCAATGTATAAGATTGCTTTTAACGGTAGAGCTTTCATAGTTCGATTGTCAATCATATCCAAGCCTGGTGACTTTTTGGTCTTTAGCGCAGTGATTTCGTTTTGTATTTCAGATACTGTAATGGGGCGAAAAGACGTATCAGCGTTGGACATAAAAGGAAGCGAATTTAATTCAATATGACTCATGTCGGATGGAAGTGCAGTAATTACAGGAGTGAAGCGTTCTTCGAGGTGTTGTGCAAACGCCTCAGCCTTTTCTTCTGTTGTTTTGCACCATGCGCTGGAATTGTTGTCAATATTGTTTAAGCCATTAACAATAAATTTCTTAACTGGGAGATTTGGAGCGGGCTGGCATTTGATACTGTTGGTAAGCCGCCACAGCTTCTGCATGGAGTATCTGTCTGTTGAGTCAATAGATCTAAACAGGTTTTCCCTACGTCGTTCCTTAAGTTCTTTTATGGCCGAGCTTATGTTATTTGACAAACGGGTATGTATTTGCTTAGCTGCTGGATTTCGATTTACCAGTAAGTAACGTTTAATCAGTCGCTTGTCTTCAATCATTTTTAGAATTCGTCTGCTTAATTGGCAATCTGATCGTCTTCTATTTACATAGAACGACTGGTTAGTCGCATACCGGGCCGCATTATGGATATTTCTTTCAAGGATATCGACAGCATCGTCTACGTCAGCACTAGATTTTATCTCCGTATTTAGTTGTATATTCTCGTTGAGCCACACTTGGAATTTATGGACGCTTGCTTGTTGAGGGAGTATGCAACATTTACTTTTATTATCAGCTGGCTTTTCAAATAGATCAATTATAATGGGGAGGTGATCAGAACCTAATTCGTGTGAGCATTTAATTTTTAGACGCTCTCTTCGGATGCCTTGGTAAATAGCAAAATCAATTGCAGACGGGGATTGCCTAGAATTATACGGGAAATGGGTTGGAGAGCCCGTAGCCAGTATGTTGTAGTTCTTCTGATGTACGCAGTTTAATAGTATTCCGCCTCTTCTGCATGACCTTGCATTACCCCACCAGTAGCTTTTGGCGTTCCAGTCACCTCCAATTATAAATTTCTCACCGAGTTGATCAAATAAGTTGTAGAAGTCTTCTTCTTCCCAAAGATTTTGTGGCGGGCAGTATATGGACGCAATATTAATTACAGTGCTGTTATTTAAGGTAATTGCTACGGTGACGCATTGAAGAAGAGCAGTGGAAAGCTTTGGTAGGGCAATATGGCATATTCGTCTTTTTATAAGTAGTGCTACTCCTCCTCTCCTCCTATTAGTGGGATGATTTGAGTAATAGGTGTCATATCCTGCCATAGTTATTGAATCTGAATTTACTAGATGAGTCTCGGAAACAAGTGCGATGCAAATATTGTGTTGGATGATGTACGCTTCCAGTTCGGATAATTTATTTGCAATACCAGCAGCATTCCAAATTAATATTTTTAGATTATTATCTTGATTACTGGAATTCAAATATTGTACGTTGCTTATATTAGGCATTGGACTTGTCATTGGCTTGTTCTTTAGAAAGAAGACAGGCTGTCAAAGCAGTCATCATACTTATTAATTTATCAAGTTTTTGTTCCAGATTTGCGCTTACACTGGCAGCTTCTGCTATTGGAATAGAAGTTCGTTGGTATTCTGCTTGATGTGTTCTTTTACGGTCATCCAACATCAGATCTATCAATGTATCAAGTTTTTGGTTCATAGCAATGTCCTGATGACTTGGGTGTTGGTGATAGCCGCGGCTGCGGCTTCTAGATTGTATACGAACTCGTTGCTGGCTCTCGTGTTGAAATTCAGACTGATATACTTGGCGATTTGACGATTGCTGACGAGACTGATGCTGTCTGGACTGCTGCTCATTCTGGTTATTAACACTTTTTGGTTGCTGTAGTATGGTGTGGGTATTTGAGCGAAGAATATCTGCATAGCTAATAGCACCGTTGGATAGTTGCTGTTGACGTGGATTTGAGCGCTGATGAAGAGTTGGAAAGTTGATGTAACCTGTTGGTTGTGCCTTTCGCAGCAAGTGTTTGGAATGGCTCAGTGCGGCAGCGACTTTGTTAGCGTTGACAATGCCTTCTGTCTCCTTACTTTTGCAAGCTGCTTTAAAGGCCTTGCAACCTTTAAAGCTTGCTGCATGTGCTTCCATACAATTTGCACATTTTGGTGGTTGGTTATCTTCCTTCTTTCTCTCACAGGCTGTGGATGGATGACTACCACTGCACTTGACGCACACAAAGGGACGGCGACAATAATTCTTCGTGTGTCCAAAGAGTTGGCAACGGTGACATTGTACGACGTCTGCTGTGCGTATCGGGCGTTCTACTTTGACCTTTTGATTCCCAAGTTTGGTGAGAGTCAAAATGTCTTTATTATTTTCAGATGTTTCCAGCTCAACTTCGAACAGATCTAAAGGTTCTCTGGTAAATCGCTTCTTGATCACACTTAAATACCGTATTGAGTGTCCCATCTGGGTAAGCATCTCGCGAATCCACACTTCCGGTGTAGAGTGGTGTAAGTGGCGTATTACGATCCGAAATCCACGCTCATTCTTTAACTGATAGGTGTGTGAACCAATATTATTGTCATGAAAATGCTTTATGAGTTTGCGGTATGAGTCAATATCATTACATTGAACTCTCAGGCCGGAGCCCTTAGTGGGTTTTGTGAAGTACGTGTCTTCACCAATGATCTCATTAATACCTTTGAGGATGGGAGTAATGTCAGTGACACATGGGATGTGGAGGGGCGGAGGCTTCACTTTTTGTACATTGACATTAGCTAAGTTGGGAGCAGAGTCAGTCGGAGTAGAATGCGCATTTGGAGGATTGACAAGTACGTTTTCAGTGATTACCACTTTATTAGCAAGAGCTGCAGGAGAAAATTGATGCTTATTTGGCGACTTCTGTCTGTAGCGTTCCATTTCTTGCCACAGGTTGGGCTCAATATCTGCTACAAGTACTTGCAGGCTGTCATCAGAGTCGCCAAGGGGATCCTCAGCTTCCTCGTTGAGCACAGCTTTCTTTTGGATTTTAGGACTATTTCCCTTAATAGCCGATCTTTTTTTACCTTTGTCACTTGGTGTAACTTTCTTGCTAATCTCTTGAGTTTTGATTATTTCTTTCAGGGTTGGTTGTAAATTACTACGTACGTTATTGGCCATATTCTTTTTAGCTGCAGCCCGCGATGTACTAGCAGTCACATCAAGCTTGCTTTTATTAACTGCCACTTGGGCTGGAGGCGGCGATAGTGACATTATTTCGACGTCTTCGTCTTCGTCGTCCATTACATTGGTATTCTCATCTCTGTTTTTCATAGCCATGGAGACGAAAGCTTTATTTTTGACGTGTACACACTCAGAAAAATGTATTAAAGGTTTAGAGCTGATGCCGCTACTAAGGCAGGCAGGGGCTTGAAGCCCTTAACCAACTAGAATTGACAAGAAACACGTGTATGCAGGTTAGATTTGATTTTGGCTTCGTAAGATTGTACGCAAAAATCGTACAATCAAATGTTAACGTGATGCACTAAACTAAATGCACTAGATTAAATTGTATTTTTCTTTCTTTTTTTTTTTCTTGTTTTTTTCTTTTTTTTCTTGATCGCATGTGAATACATACGAATTTGCCACCATATTAAAATAATCTCCCCTCGCTCCGCCTGACCAGCAGGCAGAGAGGTGAGATTGTTTTTGTATGGTGAGATTTTATTCAAATAATACATTAGTATTTTGTATGAATTTTCTTACGCCTATGTTAATTTTACATTTTATGTTATTTTACAGGTCTCTATTAAATAGTGCTCAACACTAACGCGCTAAGCAGTTCTGGAAAAAATCAAAACAACGAAATTGAGAAATGGTAAGCTACAAAATAACAAAAATTAGCTTGGAAACTATCAAAATCTTTTTATCTATCTTTACAGGATACCGCTTGCCAAAGATGATCGACTGCGTCGTCTCATCTTCGCGTGGCCACTTCTGGAGCTGCATATATGGGAGTTCGTTTAAATTCGTCTTATCAGCCATTTCAATTGGCAATGACGCAATTTGTTCTGGTGACGCGTTGTCGCCAGATATTACATCCTCTTTTATTTTCAGATCCGTGTCTACGAGAAGCAACTTAGAAGTTAACAGCGCTCGCCGGCGCTCGTCCTCCGCCGCAAATGCGAGTTGCTGGAATCCGGCAGCCTTGATTCTGCAGCCTGGCCGTCGCAAGATCCAGGTGTGATTGCAAAATTGGAATATTCATGATTTTTATTGTGACCCTTTTGTTTTCCAGATTCATCACTGTTTTTGCAGAGCTGTCCCGCGTTGCGTGCGCTAATTCGGAGCGAGGTGGCAGTACTGGTGTGTAACTCGTGGCGATCTATATCTCGACTCAGATTCTCCATAAAAGCCGTGCTGCAAGAAGCATTATTGACATCGTGATCAAAATCAATATGCTTGCTCTGGCCCTGTGTGCGCGTCGGTTGTGCTTGACAAGAATGTTCATTGGTCGCATTGGACGAGAGCCGCCGTTTGTTGCTAGGTATCGATCCACATTGATGTTTGCCATTGCTGCTATTTGGGTATGTCACATGTGTCTGACACGTATTGGGCACAAAGGCTCGCCCATATTTGCTTAATAATGTATTCTTCTCATGAGCCATTGGTGTTAATACTTGAGCATTGTCCCCAGATATTACATCCTCTTTTATTTTCAGACCAGTGTCATCGAGCCGCAAGTTAGAAGTTAACATGGCACGCTGACGCTCATCTTCCGCCGCAAATGTGAGTTGTTGGCAGACTGGCAGTCTTGATTCAGCAGCTTGGCCGTCGCACGAACCAAGTGAGATTGCAAATTTGGAAAATTCATAATTTTTATAATACCATTTTGTTTTTCAATTCATCACTAGATTTGCAGTGCTGTTCCGCGTATCGTGCGCTGAGTCGGAGCGAGGTGACAGTACTGGTGTGTAACTCGTTGCGATCTATATCTCGAGTCAGATTCTCCATAAAAGCCGTACTGCAAGAAGCATTATTGATAGCGTAGTTAAAATTAAAATGCTTGCTCTGGCCCCGTGTGCGCGTCGGTTGTGCTTGACAAGAATGTTCACTGGTCGCATTGGACAAGAGCCGCCGTTCGTTGCTAGATATCGATCCACATTGATGTTTGCCATTGCTGCTATTTGGATATGTCACATGTGTCTGACACGTAATGGGCACAAAGGCTCGCCCATATTTGCTTAATAATGTATTCTTCTCATGAGCCATTGGTGTTAATACTTGAGCATTGTCCCCAGATATTAAATCCTCTTTTATTTTCAGATCAGTGTCATCGAGCAACAAGTTAGAAGTTAACATGGCACGCTGACGCTCATCTTCCGCCGCAAATGTGAGTTGTTGGAAGACTGGCAGTCTTGATTCAGCAGCTTGGCCGTCGCACGAACCAGGTGAGATTGCAAATTTGGAAAATTCATAATTTTTATAATGACCATTTTGTTTTCTTGATCGCATGTGAATACATACGAATTTGCCACCATATTAAAATAATCTCCCCTCGCTCCGCCTGACCAGCAGGCAGAGAGGTGAGATTGTTTTTGTATGGTGAGATTTTATTCAAATAATACATTAGTATTTTGTATGAATTTTCTTACGCCTATGTTAATTTTACATTTTATGTTATTTTACAGGTCTCTATTAAATAGTGCTCAACACTAACGCGCTAAGCAGTTCTGGAAAAAATCAAAACAACGAAATTGAGAAATGGTAAGCTACAAAATAACAAAAATTAGCTTGGAAACTATCAAAATCTTTTTATCTATCTTTACAGGATACCGCTTGCCAAAGATGATCGACTGCGTCGTCTCATCTTCGCGTGGCCACTTCTGGAGCTGCATATATGGGAGTTCGTTTAGATTCGTCTTATCAGCCATTTCAATTGGCAATGACGCAATTTGTTCTGGTGACGCGTTGTCGCCAGATATTACATCCTCTTTTATTTTCAGATCCGTGTCTACGAGAAGCAACTTAGAAGTTAACAGCGCTCGCCGGCGCTCGTCCTCCGCCGCAAATGCGAGTTGCTGGAATCCGGCAGCCTTGATTCTGCAGCCTGGCCGTCGCAAGATCCAGGTGTGATTGCAAAATTGGAATATTCATGATTTTTATTGTGACCCTTTTGTTTTCCAGATTCATCACTGTTTTTGCAGAGCTGTCCCGCGTTGCGTGCGCTAATTCGGAGCGAGGTGGCAGTACTGGTGTGTAACTCGTGGCGATCTATATCTCGACTCAGATTCTCCATAAAAGCCGTGCTGCAAGAAGCATTATTGACATCGTGATCAAAATCAATATGCTTGCTCTGGCCCTGTGTGCGCGTCGGTTGTGCTTGACAAGAATGTTCATTGGTCGCATTGGACGAGAGCCGCCGTTTGTTGCTAGGTATCGATCCACATTGATGTTTGCCATTGCTGCTATTTGGGTATGTCACATGTGTCTGACACGTATTGGGCACAAAGGCTCGCCCATATTTGCTTAATAATGTATTCTTCTCATGAGCCATTGGTGTTAATACTTGAGCATTGTCCCCAGATATTACATCCTCTTTTATTTTCAGACCAGTGTCATCGAGCCGCAAGTTAGAAGTTAACATGGCACGCTGACGCTCATCTTCCGCCGCAAATGTGAGTTGTTGGCAGACTGGCAGTCTTGATTCAGCAGCTTGGCCGTCGCACGAACCAGGTGAGATTGCAAATTTGGAAAATTCATAATTTTTATAATGACCATTTTGTTTTTCAGATTCATCACTAGATTTGCAGTGCTGTTCCGCGTATCGTGCGCTGAGTCGGAGCGAGGTGACAGTACTGGTGTGTAACTCGTTGCGATCTATATCTCGAGTCAGATTCTCCATAAAAGCCGTACTGCAAGAAGCATTATTGATAGCGTAGTTAAAATTAAAATGCTTGCTCTGGCCCCGTGTGCGCGTCGGTTGTGCTTGACAAGAATGTTCACTGGTCGCATTGGACAAGAGCCGCCGTTCGTTGCTAGATATCGATCCACATTGATGTTTGCCATTGCTGCTATTTGGATATGTCACATGTGTCTGACACGTAATGGGCACAAAGGCTCGCCCATATTTGCTTAATAATGTATTCTTCTCATGAGCCATTGGTGTTAATACTTGAGCATTGTCCCCAGATATTAAATCCTCTTTTATTTTCAGATCAGTGTCATCGAGCAACAAGTTAGAAGTTAACATGGCACGCTGACGCTCATCTTCCGCCGCAAATGTGAGTTGTTGGAAGACTGGCAGTCTTGATTCAGCAGCTTGGCCGTCGCACGAACCAGGTGAGATTGCAAATTTGGAAAATTCATAATTTTTATAATGACCATTTTGTTTTTCAGATTCATCACTAGATTTGCAGTGCTGTTCCGCGTATCGTGCGCTGAGTCGGAGCGAGGTGACAGTACTGGTGTGTAACTCGTTGCGATCTATATCTCGAGTCAGATTCTCCATAAAAGCCGTACTGCAAGAAGCATTATTGATAGCGTAGTTAAAATTAAAATGCTTGCTCTGGCCCCGTGTGCGCGTCAGTTGTGCTTGACAAGAATGTTCACTGGTCGCATTGGACAAGAGCCGCCGTTTGTTGCTAGATATCGATCCACATTGATGTTTGCCATTGCTGCTATTTGGATATGTCACATGTGTCTGACACGTATTGGGCACAAAGGCTCGCCCATATCTGCTTAATAATGTATTCTTCTCATGAGCCATTGGTGTTAATACTTGAGCATTGTCCCCAGATATTAAATCCTCTTTTATTTTCAGATCAGTGACATCGAGCAACAAGTTAGAAGTTAACAGGGCACGCTGACGCTCATCTTCCGCCGCAAATGTGAGTTGTTGGAAGACTGGCAGTCTTGATTCAGCAGCTTGGCCGTCGCACGAACCAGGTGAGATTGCAAATTTGGAAAATTCATAATTTTTATAATGACCATTTTGTTTTTCAGATTCATCACTAGATTTGCAGTGCTTTTCCGCGTATCGTGCGCTGAGTCGGAGCGAGGTGACAGTACTGGTGTGTAACTCGTTGCGATCTATATCTCGAGTCAGATTCTCCATAAAAGCCGTGGTGCAAGAAGCATTATTGATAGCGTAATTAAAATTAAACTGCTTGCTCTGGCCCTGTGTGCGCGTCAGTTGTGCTTGACAAGAATATTCATTGGTCGCGTTGGACGAGAGACACCGTTTGTTGCTAGATATCGATCCACATTGATGTTTGCCATTGCTGCTATTTGGATATGTCACATGTGTCTGACACGTACTGGGCATGAAGGCTCGCTTATATCTGCTTGAGTTCCCACGGGATTGTTCACATAAGCTCGTTGGGCAATTGTGATTGTCGTTCTCCGTAGGATGTGCGGCCATAACAGAAACCAGATCAACTATGCTGTCATGTAAGATATTTGAAGTATTGGCCGAGACGGCCACCGCTCTACACTGAGTAGTCAGAGTATTTGTAGCAGGATTTGGTACGATTTTACCAGCAGCGTTGCTGCTGTTTGCTTCTTTTATCTCAGGAGCCGTAGGTATTGCAGTTTGCGCGCAGTTACTAGATATTACAGCTTCTTTTAATTTTAGATCCGTCGATTGTGCACATGTATTACAATGAGTGGCTATGCAGTTGTAAGAGTTACCCGGCGTTAAATTGGCTTTTTGCTCAGCAGTCTGTTTTAACTGGTCCCACTCCAACGCTAGGGCATGGCCAGTCTCCGAGCATGCTTGACGTTTTCGTCTCTGGAAGTCTGACATTGAAACCTGGGCAATCGGGCCAAGCGAAGCTTGGTGTTCTATCACTGGTAGCTGTGTAATGGGCTCCTGATCTAGAGGTAATCGAAATGGTGGATGATCCAGTAAATCGTATTCAGGAGCCGGATCAGAAAAGATAAATTGTGTGGCATCTGTTATGCTACTACCAGGCTGTGAATTTACCATTTGTTGCTGTACAGAGTTACTTGATAATGAAGTTTGCAATCTGCCTTCAGATAAATCTGCACTACTCCGTCGGGGTCGTGCAAAGGTTATTGGCAATTCTTCTGCAATCACTGGAGCACCAGGTTGTTGCTGTACTGTATCCGGGAGTTGAACCAGATGTGTCGCATAAATTGCTGTACTCTCGTCCAAGGACGCTACTCCATTGATATTTTCCACTGAAATATTTGCACGATTGAGGTCTGTTTGCTGATTACGTTGTTGCTGTCGCTGAGAGTAGACTGGCATTGGATTCACAGAAACTTGGCTGGTGATAGAACTTGATATTCTTCGCTGTTGCCTCATTCGGAATTGTGCTTCGCGTTCATTTATAGCTTGTTGTTGTGCTCGCTGCCGATAGAGCAGGTCCAGCCGACTTTGCTGCAGTAGCGTTAATGGTCGTTCCAGTGGAGCAGTGCGAAATAGTGGCTGGGCATCCAGACGTTGGCGCCACTCTCTTTGCCTTTGCTGTTCCAGCATCTCCAGTTGATGTAGCGTAGCAGACAAGTGAGTTTGCAGCATTATAGAATATCGTGGTCTAACTAAGCGCTGAGGTATGTATGGCTTATGCGCTAGATTCCTTGCCTCCATATTGCTGTGACTCAGTAGTCGCCTCGTATATCTAGCACAAGCGTCATTATATGTATTATCTACAGAACTTATTCGCAGATCAGTAAGTATGCTTTCATTGCGTATAAACCAGGGAGCTCCAGTAATTGTCCTTAGAGTTCGATTTTGTAGCACCAGTATTCTGTTGAAATGCGTATCGCAAACTAGTGGCCCCCAGATGGGCAGGGCGTATTGCCAAACAGGTGCAATTAATTGCTTATAAATGATGACTCTAATATTAAGCGCCAGTTTGCTGTTACTGTTAATCATCCAATGCAACTTTTTACATCTGGATCTGAGCTTACCAACGACCGTTGTTACGTGTTTGCTGAATTGTAGTTTTGTATCCAGATGGACTCCCAAGTAGCAATGACTAGTGGCGTTGGCGATCTGGTTTCCTGCAATATTTATCTGAACTGGTAACTGTAAGTTACGCAAGGTATGCATCACATGTACTGTTTTTGAAGCATTAATGGAAATGCACCATTTTGTTGTCCATGTATTTAAAGCATTTAAATATTCTTCCATTTTTGCAATAGCATCAGCCTGGCTGCTGCTGGATGACAAGATGACGGTGTCATCAGCATACGTTCCCAATAGCATTTTGGAGTTAAATCGCTGAATGGGCTCTGGGATATCTGCTGTGTAAACTGTGTACAAAATTGGTCCCAGAATGCTGCCCTGAGGCACACCAGCTTTAATTTGCTTTATGTTAGATCTTACTCCGCCGGCGCATTCAACAAGAAAACTTCTTGAGGTCAGATAGTTATTTACTATTTTGAAAATGGCGTGAGGTAGAATTTTCCGTAGTTTATAATTTAATCCGCTGTGCCACACGCGGTCAAACGCTTCTTTTATATCTAAGTATATCGCAGAGCAGTATTTATTGTCCTCAAAAGACTGAAGTATAAATTGAGTTATGCGGCCTAGCTGTTGTTCAGCGGAGTGTTCACTTCTGAACCCAAATTGATGGCTGGGGATTGCCTTGCGAAACGCTTCATATTCAAACATACGTTTTAGAATTAATTGTTCCAGAATCTTTGAGAGCCCAGACAATAAGCTGATAGGCCTGTATGACTCAAGATTATGCGTAGACTTGCCTGGCTTGAGGATCATTTTTACCAAGGCACATTTCCATTTACTGGGGAAGTGTCCAAACCTCAGGGCGTTGTTAAAAATAAGGGCAATGTATAAGATTGCTTTTAACGGTAGAGCTTTCATAGTTCGATTGTCAATCATATCCAAGCCTGGTGACTTTTTGGTCTTTAGCGCAGTGATTTCGTTTTGTATTTCAGATACTGTAATGGGGCGAAAAGACGTATCAGCGTTGGACATAAAAGGAAGCGAATTTAATTCAATATGACTCATGTCGGATGGAAGTGCAGTAATTACAGGAGTGAAGCGTTCTTCGAGGTGTTGTGCAAACGCCTCAGCCTTTTCTTCTGTTGTTTTGCACCATGCGCTGGAATTGTTGTCAATATTGTTTAAGCCATTAACAATAAATTTCTTAACTGGGAGATTTGGAGCGGGCTGGCATTTGATACTGTTGGTAAGCCGCCACAGCTTCTGCATGGAGTATCTGTCTGTTGAGTCAATAGATCTAAACAGGTTTTCCCTACGTCGTTCCTTAAGTTCTTTTATGGCCGAGCTTATGTTATTTGACAAACGGGTATGTATTTGCTTAGCTGCTGGATTTCGATTTACCAGTAAGTAACGTTTAATCAGTCGCTTGTCTTCAATCATTTTTAGAATTCGTCTGCTTAATTGGCAATCTGATCGTCTTCTATTTACATAGAACGACTGGTTAGTCGCATACCGGGCCGCATTATGGATATTTCTTTCAAGGATATCGACAGCATCGTCTACGTCAGCACTAGATTTTATCTCCGTATTTAGTTGTATATTCTCGTTGAGCCACACTTGGAATTTATGGACGCTTGCTTGTTGAGGGAGTATGCAACATTTACTTTTATTATCAGCTGGCTTTTCAAATAGATCAATTATAATGGGGAGGTGATCAGAACCTAATTCGTGTGAGCATTTAATTTTTAGACGCTCTCTTCGGATGCCTTGGTAAATAGCAAAATCAATTGCAGACGGGGATTGCCTAGAATTATACGGGAAATGGGTTGGAGAGCCCGTAGCCAGTATGTTGTAGTTCTTCTGATGTACGCAGTTTAATAGTATTCCGCCTCTTCTGCATGACCTTGCATTACCCCACCAGTAGCTTTTGGCGTTCCAGTCACCTCCAATTATAAATTTCTCACCGAGTTGATCAAATAAGTTGTAGAAGTCTTCTTCTTCCCAAAGATTTTGTGGCGGGCAGTATATGGACGCAATATTAATTACAGTGCTGTTATTTAAGGTAATTGCTACGGTGACGCATTGAAGAAGAGCAGTGGAAAGCTTTGGTAGGGCAATATGGCATATTCGTCTTTTTATAAGTAGTGCTACTCCTCCTCTCCTCCTATTAGTGGGATGATTTGAGTAATAGGTGTCATATCCTGCCATAGTTATTGAATCTGAATTTACTAGATGAGTCTCGGAAACAAGTGCGATGCAAATATTGTGTTGGATGATGTACGCTTCCAGTTCGGATAATTTATTTGCAATACCAGCAGCATTCCAAATTAATATTTTTAGATTATTATCTTGATTACTGGAATTCAAATATTGTACGTTGCTTATATTAGGCATTGGACTTGTCATTGGCTTGTTCTTTAGAAAGAAGACAGGCTGTCAAAGCAGTCATCATACTTATTAATTTATCAAGTTTTTGTTCCAGATTTGCGCTTACACTGGCAGCTTCTGCTATTGGAATAGAAGTTCGTTGGTATTCTGCTTGATGTGTTCTTTTACGGTCATCCAACATCAGATCTATCAATGTATCAAGTTTTTGGTTCATAGCAATGTCCTGATGACTTGGGTGTTGGTGATAGCCGCGGCTGCGGCTTCTAGATTGTATACGAACTCGTTGCTGGCTCTCGTGTTGAAATTCAGACTGATATACTTGGCGATTTGACGATTGCTGACGAGACTGATGCTGTCTGGACTGCTGCTCATTCTGGTTATTAACACTTTTTGGTTGCTGTAGTATGGTGTGGGTATTTGAGCGAAGAATATCTGCTTAGCTAATAGCACCGTTGGATAGTTGCTGTTGACGTGGATTTGAGCGCTGATGAAGAGTTGGAAAGTTGATGTAACCTGTTGGTTGTGCCTTTCGCAGCAAGTGTTTGGAATGGCTCAGTGCGGCAGCGACTTTGTTAGCGTTGACAATGCCTTCTGTCTCCTTACTTTTGCAAGCTGCTTTAAAGGCCTTGCAACCTTTAAAGCTTGCTGCATGTGCTTCCATACAATTTGCACATTTTGGTGGTTGGTTATCTTCCTTCTTTCTCTCACAGGCTGTGGATGGATGACTACCACTGCACTTGACGCACACAAAGGGACGGCGACAATAATTCTTCGTGTGTCCAAAGAGTTGGCAACGGTGACATTGTACGACGTCTGCTGTGCGTATCGGGCGTTCTACTTTGACCTTTTGATTCCCAAGTTTGGTGAGAGTCAAAATGTCTTTATTATTTTCAGATGTTTCCAGCTCAACTTCGAACAGATCTAAAGGTTCTCTGGTAAATCGCTTCTTGATCACACTTAAATACCGTATTGAGTGTCCCATCTGGGTAAGCATCTCGCGAATCCACACTTCCGGTGTAGAGTGGTGTAAGTGGCGTATTACGATCCGAAATCCACGCTCATTCTTTAACTGATAGGTGTGTGAACCAATATTATTGTCATGAAAATGCTTTATGAGTTTGCGGTATGAGTCAATATCATTACATTGAACTCTCAGGCCGGAGCCCTTAGTGGGTTTTGTGAAGTACGTGTCTTCACCAATGATCTCATTAATACCTTTGAGGATGGGAGTAATGTCAGTGACACATGGGATGTGGAGGGGCGGAGGCTTCACTTTTTGTACATTGACATTAGCTAAGTTGGGAGCAGAGTCAGTCGGAGTAGAATGCGCATTTGGAGGATTGACAAGTACGTTTTCAGTGATTACCACTTTATTAGCAAGAGCTGCAGGAGAAAATTGATGCTTATTTGGCGACTTCTGTCTGTAGCGTTCCATTTCTTGCCACAGGTTGGGCTCAATATCTGCTACAAGTACTTGCAGGCTGTCATCAGAGTCGCCAAGGGGATCCTCAGCTTCCTCGTTGAGCACAGCTTTCTTTTGGATTTTAGGACTATTTCCCTTAATAGCCGATCTTTTTTTACCTTTGTCACTTGGTGTAACTTTCTTGCTAATCTCTTGAGTTTTGATTATTTCTTTCAGGGTTGGTTGTAAATTACTACGTACGTTATTGGCCATATTCTTTTTAGCTGCAGCCCGCGATGTACTAGCAGTCACATCAAGCTTGCTTTTATTAACTGCCACTTGGGCTGGAGGCGGCGATAGTGACATTATTTCGACGTCTTCGTCTTCGTCGTCCATTACATTGGTATTCTCATCTCTGTTTTTCATAGCCATGGAGACGAAAGCTTTATTTTTGACGTGTACACACTCAGAAAAATGTATTAAAGGTTTAGAGCTGATGCCGCTACTAAGGCAGGCAGGGGCTTGAAGCCCTTAACCAACTAGAATTGACAAGAAACACGTGTATGCAGGTTAGATTTGATTTTGGCTTCGTAAGATTGTACGCAAAAATCGTACAATCAAATGTTAACGTGATGCACTAAACTAAATGCACTAGATTAAATTGTATTTTTCTTTCTTTTTTTTTTCTTGTTTTTTTCTTTTAAAACTTTTCTTTTTTTTCTTGATCGCATGTGAATACATACGAATTTGCCACCATATTAAAATAATCTCCCCTCGCTCCGCCTGACCAGCAGGCAGAGAGGTGAGATTGTTTTTGTATGGTGAGATTTTATTCAAATAATACATTAGTATTTTGTATGAATTTTCTTACGCCTATGTTAATTTTACATTTTATGTTATTTTACAGGTCTCTATTAAATAGTGCTCAACACTAACGCGCTAAGCAGTTCTGGAAAAAATCAAAACAACGAAATTGAGAAATGGTAAGCTACAAAATAACAAAAATTAGCTTGGAAACTATCAAAATCTTTTTATCTATCTTTACAGGATACCGCTTGCCAAAGATGATCGACTGCGTCGTCTCATCTTCGCGTGGCCACTTCTGGAGCTGCATATATGGGAGTTCGTTTAAATTCGTCTTATCAGCCATTTCAATTGGCAATGACGCAATTTGTTCTGGTGACGCGTTGTCGCCAGATATTACATCCTCTTTTATTTTCAGATCCGTGTCTACGAGAAGCAACTTAGAAGTTAACAGCGCTCGCCGGCGCTCGTCCTCCGCCGCAAATGCGAGTTGCTGGAATCCGGCAGCCTTGATTCTGCAGCCTGGCCGTCGCAAGATCCAGGTGTGATTGCAAAATTGGAATATTCATGATTTTTATTGTGACCCTTTTGTTTTCCAGATTCATCACTGTTTTTGCAGAGCTGTCCCGCGTTGCGTGCGCTAATTCGGAGCGAGGTGGCAGTACTGGTGTGTAACTCGTGGCGATCTATATCTCGACTCAGATTCTCCATAAAAGCCGTGCTGCAAGAAGCATTATTGACATCGTGATCAAAATCAATATGCTTGCTCTGGCCCTGTGTGCGCGTCGGTTGTGCTTGACAAGAATGTTCATTGGTCGCATTGGACGAGAGCCGCCGTTTGTTGCTAGGTATCGATCCACATTGATGTTTGCCATTGCTGCTATTTGGGTATGTCACATGTGTCTGACACGTATTGGGCACAAAGGCTCGCCCATATTTGCTTAATAATGTATTCTTCTCATGAGCCATTGGTGTTAATACTTGAGCATTGTCCCCAGATATTACATCCTCTTTTATTTTCAGACCAGTGTCATCGAGCCGCAAGTTAGAAGTTAACATGGCACGCTGACGCTCATCTTCCGCCGCAAATGTGAGTTGTTGGCAGACTGGCAGTCTTGATTCAGCAGCTTGGCCGTCGCACGAACCAGGTGAGATTGCAAATTTGGAAAATTCATAATTTTTATAATGACCATTTTGTTTTTCAGATTCATCACTAGATTTGCAGTGCTGTTCCGCGTATCGTGCGCTGAGTCGGAGCGAGGTGACAGTACTGGTGTGTAACTCGTTGCGATCTATATCTCGAGTCAGATTCTCCATAAAAGCCGTACTGCAAGAAGCATTATTGATAGCGTAGTTAAAATTAAAATGCTTGCTCTGGCCCCGTGTGCGCGTCGGTTGTGCTTGACAAGAATGTTCACTGGTCGCATTGGACAAGAGCCGCCGTTCGTTGCTAGATATCGATCCACATTGATGTTTGCCATTGCTGCTATTTGGATATGTCACATGTGTCTGACACGTAATGGGCACAAAGGCTCGCCCATATTTGCTTAATAATGTATTCTTCTCATGAGCCATTGGTGTTAATACTTGAGCATTGTCCCCAGATATTAAATCCTCTTTTATTTTCAGATCAGTGTCATCGAGCAACAAGTTAGAAGTTAACATGGCACGCTGACGCTCATCTTCCGCCGCAAATGTGAGTTGTTGGAAGACTGGCAGTCTTGATTCAGCAGCTTGGCCGTCGCACGAACCAGGTGAGATTGCAAATTTGGAAAATTCATAATTTTTATAATGACCATTTTGTTTTTCAGATTCATCACTAGATTTGCAGTGCTGTTCCGCGTATCGTGCGCTGAGTCGGAGCGAGGTGACAGTACTGGTGTGTAACTCGTTGCGATCTATATCTCGAGTCAGATTCTCCATAAAAGCCGTACTGCAAGAAGCATTATTGATAGCGTAGTTAAAATTAAAATGCTTGCTCTGGCCCCGTGTGCGCGTCAGTTGTGCTTGACAAGAATGTTCACTGGTCGCATTGGACAAGAGCCGCCGTTTGTTGCTAGATATCGATCCACATTGATGTTTGCCATTGCTGCTATTTGGATATGTCACATGTGTCTGACACGTATTGGGCACAAAGGCTCGCCCATATCTGCTTAATAATGTATTCTTCTCATGAGCCATTGGTGTTAATACTTGAGCATTGTCCCCAGATATTAAATCCTCTTTTATTTTCAGATCAGTGACATCGAGCAACAAGTTAGAAGTTAACAGGGCACGCTGACGCTCATCTTCCGCCGCAAATGTGAGTTGTTGGAAGACTGGCAGTCTTGATTCAGCAGCTTGGCCGTCGCACGAACCAGGTGAGATTGCAAATTTGGAAAATTCATAATTTTTATAATGACCATTTTGTTTTTCAGATTCATCACTAGATTTGCAGTGCTTTTCCGCGTATCGTGCGCTGAGTCGGAGCGAGGTGACAGTACTGGTGTGTAACTCGTTGCGATCTATATCTCGAGTCAGATTCTCCATAAAAGCCGTGGTGCAAGAAGCATTATTGATAGCGTAATTAAAATTAAACTGCTTGCTCTGGCCCTGTGTGCGCGTCAGTTGTGCTTGACAAGAATATTCATTGGTCGCGTTGGACGAGAGACACCGTTTGTTGCTAGATATCGATCCACATTGATGTTTGCCATTGCTGCTATTTGGATATGTCACATGTGTCTGACACGTACTGGGCATGAAGGCTCGCTTATATCTGCTTGAGTTCCCACGGGATTGTTCACATAAGCTCGTTGGGCAATTGTGATTGTCGTTCTCCGTAGGATGTGCGGCCATAACAGAAACCAGATCAACTATGCTGTCATGTAAGATATTTGAAGTATTGGCCGAGACGGCCACCGCTCTACACTGAGTAGTCAGAGTATTTGTAGCAGGATTTGGTACGATTTTACCAGCAGCGTTGCTGCTGTTTGCTTCTTTTATCTCAGGAGCCGTAGGTATTGCAGTTTGCGCGCAGTTACTAGATATTACAGCTTCTTTTAATTTTAGATCCGTCGATTGTGCACATGTATTACAATGAGTGGCTATGCAGTTGTAAGAGTTACCCGGCGTTAAATTGGCTTTTTGCTCAGCAGTCTGTTTTAACTGGTCCCACTCCAACGCTAGGGCATGGCCAGTCTCCGAGCATGCTTGACGTTTTCGTCTCTGGAAGTCTGACATTGAAACCTGGGCAATCGGGCCAAGCGAAGCTTGGTGTTCTATCACTGGTAGCTGTGTAATGGGCTCCTGATCTAGAGGTAATCGAAATGGTGGATGATCCAGTAAATCGTATTCAGGAGCCGGATCAGAAAAGATAAATTGTGTGGCATCTGTTATGCTACTACCAGGCTGTGAATTTACCATTTGTTGCTGTACAGAGTTACTTGATAATGAAGTTTGCAATCTGCCTTCAGATAAATCTGCACTACTCCGTCGGGGTCGTGCAAAGGTTATTGGCAATTCTTCTGCAATCACTGGAGCACCAGGTTGTTGCTGTACTGTATCCGGGAGTTGAACCAGATGTGTCGCATAAATTGCTGTACTCTCGTCCAAGGACGCTACTCCATTGATATTTTCCACTGAAATATTTGCACGATTGAGGTCTGTTTGCTGATTACGTTGTTGCTGTCGCTGAGAGTAGACTGGCATTGGATTCACAGAAACTTGGCTGGTGATAGAACTTGATATTCTTCGCTGTTGCCTCATTCGGAATTGTGCTTCGCGTTCATTTATAGCTTGTTGTTGTGCTCGCTGCCGATAGAGCAGGTCCAGCCGACTTTGCTGCAGTAGCGTTAATGGTCGTTCCAGTGGAGCAGTGCGAAATAGTGGCTGGGCATCCAGACGTTGGCGCCACTCTCTTTGCCTTTGCTGTTCCAGCATCTCCAGTTGATGTAGCGTAGCAGACAAGTGAGTTTGCAGCATTATAGAATATCGTGGTCTAACTAAGCGCTGAGGTATGTATGGCTTATGCGCTAGATTCCTTGCCTCCATATTGCTGTGACTCAGTAGTCGCCTCGTATATCTAGCACAAGCGTCATTATATGTATTATCTACAGAACTTATTCGCAGATCAGTAAGTATGCTTTCATTGCGTATAAACCAGGGAGCTCCAGTAATTGTCCTTAGAGTTCGATTTTGTAGCACCAGTATTCTGTTGAAATGCGTATCGCAAACTAGTGGCCCCCAGATGGGCAGGGCGTATTGCCAAACAGGTGCAATTAATTGCTTATAAATGATGACTCTAATATTAAGCGCCAGTTTGCTGTTACTGTTAATCATCCAATGCAACTTTTTACATCTGGATCTGAGCTTACCAACGACCGTTGTTACGTGTTTGCTGAATTGTAGTTTTGTATCCAGATGGACTCCCAAGTAGCAATGACTAGTGGCGTTGGCGATCTGGTTTCCTGCAATATTTATCTGAACTGGTAACTGTAAGTTACGCAAGGTATGCATCACATGTACTGTTTTTGAAGCATTAATGGAAATGCACCATTTTGTTGTCCATGTATTTAAAGCATTTAAATATTCTTCCATTTTTGCAATAGCATCAGCCTGGCTGCTGCTGGATGACAAGATGACGGTGTCATCAGCATACGTTCCCAATAGCATTTTGGAGTTAAATCGCTGAATGGGCTCTGGGATATCTGCTGTGTAAACTGTGTACAAAATTGGTCCCAGAATGCTGCCCTGAGGCACACCAGCTTTAATTTGCTTTATGTTAGATCTTACTCCGCCGGCGCATTCAACAAGAAAACTTCTTGAGGTCAGATAGTTATTTACTATTTTGAAAATGGCGTGAGGTAGAATTTTCCGTAGTTTATAATTTAATCCGCTGTGCCACACGCGGTCAAACGCTTCTTTTATATCTAAGTATATCGCAGAGCAGTATTTATTGTCCTCAAAAGACTGAAGTATAAATTGAGTTATGCGGCCTAGCTGTTGTTCAGCGGAGTGTTCACTTCTGAACCCAAATTGATGGCTGGGGATTGCCTTGCGAAACGCTTCATATTCAAACATACGTTTTAGAATTAATTGTTCCAGAATCTTTGAGAGCCCAGACAATAAGCTGATAGGCCTGTATGACTCAAGATTATGCGTAGACTTGCCTGGCTTGAGGATCATTTTTACCAAGGCACATTTCCATTTACTGGGGAAGTGTCCAAACCTCAGGGCGTTGTTAAAAATAAGGGCAATGTATAAGATTGCTTTTAACGGTAGAGCTTTCATAGTTCGATTGTCAATCATATCCAAGCCTGGTGACTTTTTGGTCTTTAGCGCAGTGATTTCGTTTTGTATTTCAGATACTGTAATGGGGCGAAAAGACGTATCAGCGTTGGACATAAAAGGAAGCGAATTTAATTCAATATGACTCATGTCGGATGGAAGTGCAGTAATTACAGGAGTGAAGCGTTCTTCGAGGTGTTGTGCAAACGCCTCAGCCTTTTCTTCTGTTGTTTTGCACCATGCGCTGGAATTGTTGTCAATATTGTTTAAGCCATTAACAATAAATTTCTTAACTGGGAGATTTGGAGCGGGCTGGCATTTGATACTGTTGGTAAGCCGCCACAGCTTCTGCATGGAGTATCTGTCTGTTGAGTCAATAGATCTAAACAGGTTTTCCCTACGTCGTTCCTTAAGTTCTTTTATGGCCGAGCTTATGTTATTTGACAAACGGGTATGTATTTGCTTAGCTGCTGGATTTCGATTTACCAGTAAGTAACGTTTAATCAGTCGCTTGTCTTCAATCATTTTTAGAATTCGTCTGCTTAATTGGCAATCTGATCGTCTTCTATTTACATAGAACGACTGGTTAGTCGCATACCGGGCCGCATTATGGATATTTCTTTCAAGGATATCGACAGCATCGTCTACGTCAGCACTAGATTTTATCTCCGTATTTAGTTGTATATTCTCGTTGAGCCACACTTGGAATTTATGGACGCTTGCTTGTTGAGGGAGTATGCAACATTTACTTTTATTATCAGCTGGCTTTTCAAATAGATCAATTATAATGGGGAGGTGATCAGAACCTAATTCGTGTGAGCATTTAATTTTTAGACGCTCTCTTCGGATGCCTTGGTAAATAGCAAAATCAATTGCAGACGGGGATTGCCTAGAATTATACGGGAAATGGGTTGGAGAGCCCGTAGCCAGTATGTTGTAGTTCTTCTGATGTACGCAGTTTAATAGTATTCCGCCTCTTCTGCATGACCTTGCATTACCCCACCAGTAGCTTTTGGCGTTCCAGTCACCTCCAATTATAAATTTCTCACCGAGTTGATCAAATAAGTTGTAGAAGTCTTCTTCTTCCCAAAGATTTTGTGGCGGGCAGTATATGGACGCAATATTAATTACAGTGCTGTTATTTAAGGTAATTGCTACGGTGACGCATTGAAGAAGAGCAGTGGAAAGCTTTGGTAGGGCAATATGGCATATTCGTCTTTTTATAAGTAGTGCTACTCCTCCTCTCCTCCTATTAGTGGGATGATTTGAGTAATAGGTGTCATATCCTGCCATAGTTATTGAATCTGAATTTACTAGATGAGTCTCGGAAACAAGTGCGATGCAAATATTGTGTTGGATGATGTACGCTTCCAGTTCGGATAATTTATTTGCAATACCAGCAGCATTCCAAATTAATATTTTTAGATTATTATCTTGATTACTGGAATTCAAATATTGTACGTTGCTTATATTAGGCATTGGACTTGTCATTGGCTTGTTCTTTAGAAAGAAGACAGGCTGTCAAAGCAGTCATCATACTTATTAATTTATCAAGTTTTTGTTCCAGATTTGCGCTTACACTGGCAGCTTCTGCTATTGGAATAGAAGTTCGTTGGTATTCTGCTTGATGTGTTCTTTTACGGTCATCCAACATCAGATCTATCAATGTATCAAGTTTTTGGTTCATAGCAATGTCCTGATGACTTGGGTGTTGGTGATAGCCGCGGCTGCGGCTTCTAGATTGTATACGAACTCGTTGCTGGCTCTCGTGTTGAAATTCAGACTGATATACTTGGCGATTTGACGATTGCTGACGAGACTGATGCTGTCTGGACTGCTGCTCATTCTGGTTATTAACACTTTTTGGTTGCTGTAGTATGGTGTGGGTATTTGAGCGAAGAATATCTGCATAGCTAATAGCACCGTTGGATAGTTGCTGTTGACGTGGATTTGAGCGCTGATGAAGAGTTGGAAAGTTGATGTAACCTGTTGGTTGTGCCTTTCGCAGCAAGTGTTTGGAATGGCTCAGTGCGGCAGCGACTTTGTTAGCGTTGACAATGCCTTCTGTCTCCTTACTTTTGCAAGCTGCTTTAAAGGCCTTGCAACCTTTAAAGCTTGCTGCATGTGCTTCCATACAATTTGCACATTTTGGTGGTTGGTTATCTTCCTTCTTTCTCTCACAGGCTGTGGATGGATGACTACCACTGCACTTGACGCACACAAAGGGACGGCGACAATAATTCTTCGTGTGTCCAAAGAGTTGGCAACGGTGACATTGTACGACGTCTGCTGTGCGTATCGGGCGTTCTACTTTGACCTTTTGATTCCCAAGTTTGGTGAGAGTCAAAATGTCTTTATTATTTTCAGATGTTTCCAGCTCAACTTCGAACAGATCTAAAGGTTCTCTGGTAAATCGCTTCTTGATCACACTTAAATACCGTATTGAGTGTCCCATCTGGGTAAGCATCTCGCGAATCCACACTTCCGGTGTAGAGTGGTGTAAGTGGCGTATTACGATCCGAAATCCACGCTCATTCTTTAACTGATAGGTGTGTGAACCAATATTATTGTCATGAAAATGCTTTATGAGTTTGCGGTATGAGTCAATATCATTACATTGAACTCTCAGGCCGGAGCCCTTAGTGGGTTTTGTGAAGTACGTGTCTTCACCAATGATCTCATTAATACCTTTGAGGATGGGAGTAATGTCAGTGACACATGGGATGTGGAGGGGCGGAGGCTTCACTTTTTGTACATTGACATTAGCTAAGTTGGGAGCAGAGTCAGTCGGAGTAGAATGCGCATTTGGAGGATTGACAAGTACGTTTTCAGTGATTACCACTTTATTAGCAAGAGCTGCAGGAGAAAATTGATGCTTATTTGGCGACTTCTGTCTGTAGCGTTCCATTTCTTGCCACAGGTTGGGCTCAATATCTGCTACAAGTACTTGCAGGCTGTCATCAGAGTCGCCAAGGGGATCCTCAGCTTCCTCGTTGAGCACAGCTTTCTTTTGGATTTTAGGACTATTTCCCTTAATAGCCGATCTTTTTTTACCTTTGTCACTTGGTGTAACTTTCTTGCTAATCTCTTGAGTTTTGATTATTTCTTTCAGGGTTGGTTGTAAATTACTACGTACGTTATTGGCCATATTCTTTTTAGCTGCAGCCCGCGATGTACTAGCAGTCACATCAAGCTTGCTTTTATTAACTGCCACTTGGGCTGGAGGCGGCGATAGTGACATTATTTCGACGTCTTCGTCTTCGTCGTCCATTACATTGGTATTCTCATCTCTGTTTTTCATAGCCATGGAGACGAAAGCTTTATTTTTGACGTGTACACACTCAGAAAAATGTATTAAAGGTTTAGAGCTGATGCCGCTACTAAGGCAGGCAGGGGCTTGAAGCCCTTAACCAACTAGAATTGACAAGAAACACGTGTATGCAGGTTAGATTTGATTTTGGCTTCGTAAGATTGTACGCAAAAATCGTACAATCAAATGTTAACGTGATGCACTAAACTAAATGCACTAGATTAAATTGTATTTTTCTTTCTTTTTTTTTTTCTTGTTTTTTTCTTTTAAAACTTTTCTTTCTTTCTTCTTGATCGCATGTGAATACATACGAATTTGCCACCATATTAAAATAATCTCCCCTCGCTCCGCCTGACCAGCAGGCAGAGAGGTGAGATTGTTTTTGTATGGTGAGATTTTATTCAAATAATACATTAGTATTTTGTATGAATTTTCTTACGCCTATGTTAATTTTACATTTTATGTTATTTTACAGGTCTCTATTAAATAGTGCTCAACACTAACGCGCTAAGCAGTTCTGGAAAAAATCAAAACAACGAAATTGAGAAATGGTAAGCTACAAAATAACAAAAATTAGCTTGGAAACTATCAAAATCTTTTTATCTATCTTTACAGGATACCGCTTGCCAAAGATGATCGACTGCGTCGTCTCATCTTCGCGTGGCCACTTCTGGAGCTGCATATATGGGAGTTCGTTTAAATTCGTCTTATCAGCCATTTCAATTGGCAATGACGCAATTTGTTCTGGTGACGCGTTGTCGCCAGATATTACATCCTCTTTTATTTTCAGATCCGTGTCTACGAGAAGCAACTTAGAAGTTAACAGCGCTCGCCGGCGCTCGTCCTCCGCCGCAAATGCGAGTTGCTGGAATCCGGCAGCCTTGATTCTGCAGCCTGGCCGTCGCAAGATCCAGGTGTGATTGCAAAATTGGAATATTCATGATTTTTATTGTGACCCTTTTGTTTTCCAGATTCATCACTGTTTTTGCAGAGCTGTCCCGCGTTGCGTGCGCTAATTCGGAGCGAGGTGGCAGTACTGGTGTGTAACTCGTGGCGATCTATATCTCGACTCAGATTCTCCATAAAAGCCGTGCTGCAAGAAGCATTATTGACATCGTGATCAAAATCAATATGCTTGCTCTGGCCCTGTGTGCGCGTCGGTTGTGCTTGACAAGAATGTTCATTGGTCGCATTGGACGAGAGCCGCCGTTTGTTGCTAGGTATCGATCCACATTGATGTTTGCCATTGCTGCTATTTGGGTATGTCACATGTGTCTGACACGTATTGGGCACAAAGGCTCGCCCATATTTGCTTAATAATGTATTCTTCTCATGAGCCATTGGTGTTAATACTTGAGCATTGTCCCCAGATATTACATCCTCTTTTATTTTCAGACCAGTGTCATCGAGCCGCAAGTTAGAAGTTAACATGGCACGCTGACGCTCATCTTCCGCCGCAAATGTGAGTTGTTGGCAGACTGGCAGTCTTGATTCAGCAGCTTGGCCGTCGCACGAACCAGGTGAGATTGCAAATTTGGAAAATTCATAATTTTTATAATGACCATTTTGTTTTTCAGATTCATCACTAGATTTGCAGTGCTGTTCCGCGTATCGTGCGCTGAGTCGGAGCGAGGTGACAGTACTGGTGTGTAACTCGTTGCGATCTATATCTCGAGTCAGATTCTCCATAAAAGCCGTACTGCAAGAAGCATTATTGATAGCGTAGTTAAAATTAAAATGCTTGCTCTGGCCCCGTGTGCGCGTCGGTTGTGCTTGACAAGAATGTTCACTGGTCGCATTGGACAAGAGCCGCCGTTCGTTGCTAGATATCGATCCACATTGATGTTTGCCATTGCTGCTATTTGGATATGTCACATGTGTCTGACACGTAATGGGCACAAAGGCTCGCCCATATTTGCTTAATAATGTATTCTTCTCATGAGCCATTGGTGTTAATACTTGAGCATTGTCCCCAGATATTAAATCCTCTTTTATTTTCAGATCAGTGTCATCGAGCAACAAGTTAGAAGTTAACATGGCACGCTGACGCTCATCTTCCGCCGCAAATGTGAGTTGTTGGAAGACTGGCAGTCTTGATTCAGCAGCTTGGCCGTCGCACGAACCAGGTGAGATTGCAAATTTGGAAAATTCATAATTTTTATAATGACCATTTTGTTTTTCAGATTCATCACTAGATTTGCAGTGCTGTTCCGCGTATCGTGCGCTGAGTCGGAGCGAGGTGACAGTACTGGTGTGTAACTCGTTGCGATCTATATCTCGAGTCAGATTCTCCATAAAAGCCGTACTGCAAGAAGCATTATTGATAGCGTAGTTAAAATTAAAATGCTTGCTC